>PVKH010010900.1:0-18020 GCA_004027955.1 Chaetophractus vellerosus | reverse complement strand
GTGTCTGGATCTCAGAGCCCTCAGAAGCCCAACTATTTGAGGCAATATTTACTTTGGCAGTCAATAAGATCCTGCTGAGACATGCATAAGTGTAACATCTGGAATAAACTCATTTGTCTTTATCCTTTCCCCCTTTTGGTCAAGGTTTTTTCCAGTTGTATTGCTAGTTGGTGCTTGGTAGTAATCCCTCAGTGCCAGAGAGGCTTATCCTCCAGAGTCATGTCCTATGCTAGGGGTAAGGTAACACATTTATATGGTGAGTTCGGTTTAGAGAGAGGCCACATGTTAGCAACAAGAAGGTTCTCAGGAGGTAATTCTTAGGCACCCTTTAATACTAGTCTAAGTTTCAATTTTCAAAAGAAAAGGTTCATAAGTACAGTCACAAATATCAAGGGCCCGTCAATTGTCCATCTTCCTTTGCTATTCATTGCCCCTGTATTTGCAGGATTCTTGCTGTTCCATTAGAGAATGTGGCAGAGCCCCCCAGGATGGGAAGTTCATATTCTTTCGGTTATTGTGTGAATCTCCAACCACTGTGACAATGCCCCATGAACACTTGAACACATTCATATGCCATATAGATATGCCCTAGGTGAACCTCCTCCCGTGCATCCCCCATCACTGACACCCCACACCAATGATCCTCCCCTGCCACAGGTGTAACTCTTCTGTGATGCAAAACTTCTTCAAAGATGAAGCCAACGAAACAACCAATTACAATTAATAAGGAAATGAAATAATAATGATAGTTTTTAAAAGTAACCAATAAATTTCTTTTTAATTTTGGAATAATAAAAAAAATAAGAAAAATGTAAAATAAAATTTTTTTGACATTATATCTTTCATCACTGTAAGATCTGCATTTTTGGCTATTCAGGGCCCCTTAGGCTTCCAAACAAATTTGATTTTTGGCTTTTTCATTTCATCCAAAAAAGGCTGTTGGTATTTTTATTGGGATTGCATTGAATCTGTAAATTGGTTTGGTTAGAATTGACACTTTAAGATATTTAGTATTCAAATCCATGAACATGGACTGTCCTTCCATTTATTTAAGTCTTCTTTGGTTTCTTTTAGCAATGTTTTGTAGTTTTCTGAATACAGGTCCTTTTGCCCTTGGTTAAGTTTATTCCTAAATATATGATTGTTTTAGTCACTATTGTAAATGGATTTTTTTTCTGATTTCCAATTCAGATTAGACATCTGTAGTGTATAGAAAAGCTATAGATTTTTGTGTATTAATCTTGCATCCTGCCACTTTGCTGAACTCATCTATTAATTCTAGTATGTTTGTTGTGGATATTTCAGGAGATTCTAGATATAGGGTCAAATCATCAGCAAATAGTGAAAGTTTTACTTCTTCCTCTCCCATGTGGGTGCCTTTTATTTCTTTATCTGGCCTAATTGAATAATAATGATAAGAGCGGGCATCCTTCTATTGTTCCTGATCTCAGTGGGAAAGCTTTCAGTTTTTCACCATTCAGTACGATGCTAGCTGTGGGTTTTTCATATATGCACTTTACCATTTTGAGAAAGCATCCTTCTATTCCTATCTTTTGGTGTGTTTTTATCAAGAAGGGGTGCTGTATTTTGTCAAATGGCATTTGTGTATCAATGGAGAGCATCATATGATTTTTCTTCTTCAATTGGTTAATGTGGTTTATTACATTAATTGATTTTCTTGTGTTAAACCACACTTGCATATTTGGGATAGCACCCACATGATTATGGTGTATAATTCTTTTAATGTGCTTTTGGATATGGTTTGCAAGTATTTTGTTGAGGAATTTTGCATCTATATTCATTAGAAATATTGGTCTGTAATTTTCTTTTTTCATAGTACTTTCATCTGGTTTTGGTATTATGGTGATGCTGGCTACATGAAATGAGTTTGGTAGCATTCTTTCTTGCTCAATTTTTTAGAAGAGTTTGAACAAGTTTGGTATTAGATCATCCTTGAATGATTGGTGTAATTCTCCTGTGCTGCCATCTGGACATGGGCTTTTTGTCTTGGGAGGTTTTGATGGCTGTTTTAATCTATTCACTTGTGCTTAGTTTGTTGAGGTCTTCTTTCTTCTAGGGTATGTGGTCGTGTGTTTCTAAGAATTTGTCCATCTCTTCTACATCATCTGGTTTTTTGGCATACAGTTATTCATAGTATCCTCTTATGGTCTCTCTTATTTCTGTGGGGCAGTGGTAATGTCCCTCCTCTCATTTCTGATTTTATTTATTTGCATCTTCTCTCTTTTTTTCTTTGTCAGTCTAGCTAAGGGTTTCTCAATTTTGTTGATCTTCTCAAAGAACCAACTTTTGGTTTTGTTGATTCCCTGTATTGTTTTTTTTTTTCTGTTCTAGATTTCATTTATTTCTGCTCTGATCTTTACTAGTTCTTTCTTTCAGCTTGGTTTGGGATTAATTGACTGTTCTTTTCCTTGTTTCTCCAGGTAGGCAATTATATCTTCAATTTTAGCTGTTTCTCCTTTTTATTTAATGTAAGCATTGAGAGCTATACCTTTCCCTCTCAGTGTCCCATAGGTTTTGATATGTTGTGTTCTCAATTTCATTCATCTCAAGAAATTTGCTGAATCTCTCTTGCAATTTCTTCTTTGACCTACTGATTATTTGAGTGTGTGGTTTAAACTCCATATATTCATGACGTTGCCCTTTTTCTATCCATTATTGATTTCCAATGGAATACCATTATGATCAGAGAAAATTTCTTGTATAATTTCAGTCTTTTAAAATTTAATGAAACTGGTCTTGTGTCCTAACATATGGCCGTTCTTGGAGAAGGATCCATGAGCACTTGAACAGAATTTATATCTTGCTGTTTTGGGGTGCAAAGCTCTATAGAAGTCTGTTAGATCTAGTTCAATTATCCTATTGTTCAAGCTCTCTATTTCTTTAGCTTATATCCAAATGTTCAATCCAATACTTAGAGTGGTGTATTAAAGTCTACAACTATTAATATAGAGTCGTCTATTTCTCCATTCAGCTTTGCCTGTGTGTGCCTTATGTATCTTGAGGTGCTCAGATAAGGTGCATAAATATTTAGTATAGTTATTTCTTCTTGGTGAATTGCCCCCTTTTATTCATTATAATGACTTTCTTCATCCTCTACATCATGACTTTTCTGCACTAATTGAGAGGATTATGCATTTCAAATCTATTTTGTCCAATATTAGTATCGCTACTCTAGCTCTTTTTTGGTTACTATTTGTATGGAATATCTTTTTCCAACCTTTCACTTTTAACCTGGTTAAGTCCTTATGCCTGAGGTGGGACTTTTGTAGATAACATATAGATGGCTCATATTTTTTAATCCATTCTATCAGTTTATGTCATTTGATAGGAGTGTTCAAGCCATTAACATTCAATGTTATTAATGTAAAAGGCATTGCTTTATCCATTTTTGTCTTTTGGCTTTCTGTTGTCATATTGTACTATTGTCTGTCTTTTTACCTTTTAATTTACCCTTCCTAATAACCTTCAATTCTACACTCTTCTCCAAGTCTCTCACTTTAGACTCTACTATGTGTCAGGTACTCTTTTAGTTTTTGGGGTACAAACAACACAGAAATATCTGCTGTTAGGGAACCTGACATTCTTTCCAAAGAGTAAAGACATAAAGAAAATTGAATTCAAGCCCATTTTGGTCCAAAGTTGACTTGTGGATTCAGATAGTGCCTGTGGATTATTGAAACTCACTGTATATTTGCTGTATTGATAATTAGTTTAATAAAAAAACAAAATTTATAAAGTTAAGTTTAGATATTAATAATTTAATTGCTTGAATCCTACACTGTGTTTTGCAGGCTTCTATGATGTCCTTTGCTAAAAGATATTAGTCCCTCTTTACATCTCTGTAAGAGTTGAGATTTAGTGTGTATAGTTGGTAAGAACGGGTTCTGTCACTGTTAATAGTATATCTTCCTTTCCAGTAAATTCTAACAAATAAATTCTAGGACTTTTATGGAAGATAGGATTGGAAATTTAACGATGTGACTGTTAAAAGAAAGAAGGACATAGCTAACTGAATGAAAATCGCTACCACCATCTTTTAGGGAAACCATAGACACCTGTTAAGTGGTCACTGCTGAGCCCTCACCTACCCCAAATTCCTTCTCTGGAGGAATCAAAAACACACACTAAGAGACCATCTTCTGGCCTTCTGTTGCATCCATTCTTTTTTCTATTTTGTGCCATTCCACAACCTTGAGGAGCTAATAAGTCTAATGAAAAGGCTTGGCCGGAACTTAAACCTGGAAACCAGGAACAAGCAATCAGATGTGTATCACACATTTGCAGTGGCAGAGCCTCTTACCCCTGTGGTGGATAAAAACTGCACTCGAACAGTGTAGAACAGTATCTCTTCTCCCAACCACCAACCCCTGCCCCATGCAGTTTCTGGCTGTGCTGGGACCGGCTATGATGGGACTTCTTCCTCTGCTCTTCTGGACTCTTTGTACTGTGTAAGTGATAAGGAGATTATTTGCACTTTCCACACTCTTTATATTATACAAGTACAGATATCATTTGCTGAAAGTTTCTGGTATGCCCTTAAACTGTGTTTCCAGGATGTACTGTTGTAGCAACTTATTCCATACCACCATATAAGAACACCTTGTCTCACATCTGTGGAGACTTGGAGCAATGTACCCCAGAAAAACCTATTCTTAATCTTAATCCAATCCTGTGGGTGTGAACTCATTTTAAGTAGGGATGTTTGATGAGGCTACTTCAGTTAAGGTGCGACCCAAATGAATCAGGATGTGTTTTAGTCCTATTACTGGAGGCCTATTGAGACAGCCACAAAAAGCAAGGCCATGGGGAGCATCCAGAAGCTGGAAGTCAACAGACCTGGAAAAGAAAGGAGAAGATGACATCATATGCACCACCATGTGATGCAAAATCCATGTGACCCTTAAAACTGTTTGCCAATTGGAAGATAACAAATCCAAGAGAAAGCAAGCCTTATAGCTTTTGAAACCATGAGCCAATAAATTCCTATCTGTTTAGCCAATTCATTGTTGGTATTTGTTTTAGCACCTGGGAAACTAAAACAATATCTAAAAAAATGGCCCCCTTTAGATTAGCTGTTTAATGTAAAAAGGACTACTTATATCCATTCTGACCTGAGAAAAGATTTGTGCCATGAAAGTAGAAGAACTTACTCTCCAGTTGGCAGTTGTTAGTCCCTCAGTAGAGGGTGAAGAGAGATGCTGAAACTGAGAACGAAATAAATTCTGAAACTCCAAGCAAGGATTTTATAACAAACCCGAATTCTTTTGTATTCAATGGTTAATTTCCTCATTATAGTAAACTGAGCAAATTAAGCAGAAGAGGGGCACAGTAAATAAAAATGTAACTAAATAATTAATTCAATAGGATTTTCTTGAGCACTTACTATGGGTGATGCTTTGCAAAGTGTTGATTCTAGTGTAACCTATAATCAAATACTTTCATGAACTTTAGCCTGTGGAGTTAGGAACAGTTTGGTCTAATAGGCTACAAAGGGGTGGTGAATAGCCCTCTTTAAACCATAGATCATATAATTAGAGTGGCACGATTTTCTCTGGGCTGAAAAGTAATTGTTAGCAGGTGCACATATCATAACCAGTGCCAAAATGCCTAATGTTGAAGAATTATTATTCTACTTATCACAACTTCCCTCAATAATTCTAGCTGTCAAGTTTTGCTGAGTGATTTTACAAAAACAGATAATATAAACTTGTGTTGAATTGTGCCTCTGGATAATTGCATTGTCATGTTAAACTGTTACAAATACTGAGTTATTATTTGCACATCTTCTTGACATAAAAATAGATAAGCTCATCATAAGTTTGTATTGAGGCTGGCTGCCATCAACATTTGCTGAGTTTTTTCATATCTGAGTATTGCCATAGGTGTTGAAGATATTATATATGCCCATAGATATATAGACTTTGTAGAATGTAAAGGTATCTCTAAAACTTCATGATAAAAATAAAGTATACCTCAAAACATGAAAAAATATTTTAAAATGTAAAATTTAAGGAAAACTGAGGTTCATGTTTACATTAAAAATTACTTTTTCTATACAAATTGCATTTTATAGTCCCCAAAGAGAGCACTTAGTTTGATTTGAGTACGTTTATTATGATTCTTCTAAAAAAATAACTTCACTCATGTATTCATTAAAAAATATTTGTGAGAAATGTGAGTTGTGTGCTGTATATGTAAAATCTTTTGTTACTGAGCTGTTAAAAAAGCCTAGTGTTTTTTATATTTTCTTCCTGATGCTTCCCTAAATGTGCTTATGTATATAACAGCATAGCACCTGTGGTCTAAACATTTATAAGTGAACTTGATTACTAAACATGTTCTTTCTTCACATCTAGGAGCCTTCAGGATCAGAGGAAGGTTGCATTCACCGATCTTGCATTGTCTTCACTGTGTAAGGGTGTTTAACCTAAAAAGTGGAGCTGGATAGAGAAGCCACTTAGACCCACTTATTAAAACATTTCAGCAAGGTTAAATTGCTATTCTAATTAATATTGTATAACAAATAACCCCAAGAGTTAGTGGTTCCAACAACCATTTTATGTTCACAGATTGAACTCTCTGAATTATCCTTCATTTTCCTAGGAAATGGCCCTTGTTTGTAATGAGTAGTCTTCGCAGTTGTTTCCTGCCCATAAAAAGGTTGGGGGTCTGTTCAGTGCATTTATTTCCTGTGTTTTACTTTCTCTGTTCCTTTTAATCCAGGTGTTGGCAATTGAATCATGCCCCCCACAGAAGACACGTTCACATCTTAATTCGTGTTCCTGTGGGTATGAACCCATTTATAAATAGGCTCTTTTGAAGATGTGGCCAAACTGAATAAGGGTGGGTCTTAATCCCTATGATGGAGACCTTATAAAGAGAGAAAAATTGGATGCAGTCAATCAGTAGAAGCCAGAACGCAGAGGAAGCCAGGGAGGAGAGAGGGAGCGCCACGTGCCAAGGGCTGCCGTCGTGCCAACACCAGCAACACCGGGAGAAAGCAGGGCCTGAACGTGATCTTGGTTTTGGACATCTAGCTTCCAAACTGTGTGCCCATGAATTCTTGGTGTTTAAGCCAACCCATTGTGTGGCACTGGTAATAGCAGTTCTGGCAAACTAATATACCAAGCTACATTGCTTCTGCTAGTACATTTCTCTAAATCTTTATGAGTCTCTTAGAACAGCATTAGGGTTCACTCCTTTAGACGAAAGCCAGAACTACAACTCTAACCCAGTCCTTCTCTACCCTGGACACCCCATGATGCTGCTGAGGGGAAATACTCTTAATATGCTTCTAAGACCTATATTTTAACATAGAGGATCTGAGACCCATGCTCTCAACATCTTTGAAGGTCTTCTGTCTTTCTTGAAAATGTCTATGAGGTAACAACTTAAATCTTTCCTAGGTCTTAATTGGATATACAGTCAAACTTGGATATTAATTGGATATACAGTCAAAGCTTTGTCTTAACTTGGAGGCCATATTTCCCTAAGGATACATGGGCTAGATCTTTGTTGTGAGGCTTTTTTCTCTTTGAGGGAAAGACTGGGGGAAGAAATGATTTTATTTTGAGACACAGTGATTTAGTTTGCCAAAGGGCTGCTGATGTAAAGTACCAGCAATGGGTTGGTTTTTATAAAAGGGATTTATTTGGAGTAAAAGCTTACAGTTCTGTGAGAAGTCCAAATTGGGGTACCATAAGAGGTACTTTCTCACCAAAGTCAGCTATCACATGGGAAAGCAAGATGACTGCTGATCTCTGCCCAGGTCTCTACCTTTCTGCACCTGTAGGCAAACCTGGCATAAGGCTTATCTCTTACCGGGTCTCTTCTCTCTTTCTCTCTTTCTGGACATTAGCTTTTTGAGCCTCTTAGGGGCTTCTCTCTTTGCAACTCAGCTGTGGGCAAAACCTCCCTCACTTGGCAGGATCAAATATGACAGCTTTCTTTTCCAGTGTCTGTGTGTGTCTCTTTGTGTATGTCTCCATCCTTATCAGACCTGCAAAAGGGCAAAGACTCAACATGAATCATGCCTCATTGACACAGGCCAATCAAAATCCTGAAATCAATGTTATCAAGTAATTTAATTAAAGGACCCTCAACCAAATTTAATGCAATCAAAAGGTATCATACCCTCAGGAATAAATTAGTGTATCAGTCCGCCAAAGGGGTACTCATGCAAAGTACTAGAAACCTGTTCAGTTTTATAAAGGGGATTTATTTGGGGTAAAAGCTTACAGTTACAAAGCCATAAAAAGTCTAATTCAAAGTTGCTTTTCACCAAATTCAGTTGCCATGTGTTGAAGCAAGATGGTTGCTGATCTCTGCCTGGTCTCTCCTTCCCCTCTGGGCTTCCAGTGTTCTCTCTCCTTGCATAGGACTTGTTTCTTTCTGGGCCTTCTGCATCAGACTCAGCTGTTCTGTTGTCTTCCCAAGGCCAGCTGCAAACTATCAGGCCAATGGCTCATCTCTCCCTGGGACTTTACCTGTTTGAACCTTCTCCTTTCTGTCACATGGCAGGATAAAAAATAACAGCTCTCTCCTCTCATGTGTCTTCTTGTGTCTGTTTGTCTGTGTGAGTGTCTCCTTATATCAGACCTACCAAGGGGGTGGGGACTCAACCTGAGTTATGCCTTACTGCTGTGGTCAAATAAAAAAAGCCCTAATTTTAACAAGTAATTTAATCAAAGACACTTCGGTTGAATTTAATGCAAAGGGTACCACACCCAGAGGATTCGATTAGTTTAAAAACATCTTTCTCTTTTTAGGATTCATAAAATAATCTCAAGCTGTCCTGGCTCATTTATATTTCTAGAAAATTCTATCTGGAAAGTGAATAGATTAATATTTAGCTCACCTCTCTTGCATTTTGCCATAAGCGGTAAGAAGGAAGGCAGCACCTTCAGCACTCTACCCAGGTTTTCCTTAGCTAGATTAATGTGTTATTTTTCCTTTTGAACACAGATGACACTGTTATCAACTTTCCAACACTATATAACAAGAGTCACTTTTTCTCCAAGTTTCAATAACATTATTCTCACTTTCCTTTAAATTCTCACTGACATTTTCCTTGCAGTAGTTTTTCTTTATTAGAGTAGTTGTAGGTTTACAGAAAAATCATGCATAAAATAAAGGATTCCCACAAACCACCCTATATTAATACTTTGCCTTTGTTGTAATTAATGATAGCACATATTTATAGTTGTACTATTAACTATAGTCCATGGTTTAAACTAGGATTCAATGTGCAGGGTATTTCCATGGATTTTCTTAAAATTTTTATTCTGTTACTATATATACTATCTAACATTCCCCCTTATAATCACATTCAGATATATATATTTCAGTGATGTTAGTTTTGTTCACAATGTTGTGCTACCAATAACACCATCCATTAGCAAAATATTTCCACCATTCCAAATAGTAACACTGTACATTTGAAGCCTTAACTTTCCATTCTTTATACCCACCCTGTACCCTGGCAACTTATATTCTAGATTCTGACACTATGAGTTTGCATACTATAATTATTTCAGATAAATGAGATCATATAATATTTGTCCTTTTGTGTCTGGCTTATTTCACTCAACAAAATGTCTTCAAGATTCATCCATGTTGTTACATATATCAGGACTTCATTCACTTTTTATGGCTGACTCATATTCCATTGTATGTATATACCACATTTTATTCTTCCATTCATTGGTCAATGGACATGTGGGTTGCTTCCTTCTTTTGGCAATTGTGAATAATGCCACAGTGAATATATGTGTGCAGATATCTGCTCAAGTCCCTGCTTCTGCTTTCAGTTCTTTTGGATATATACCTAGTAGTAGGATTGCCAGGTCATATGGTAATTCTAAACTTAGTTTTCTGAGGAACTGCCAAACTGTCTTCCACAGTGGCTCTAACCATTTTACATTGCCACCAGCAATGAATGACTATTCCTATTTCTATCTTTTCTCTCCAACACTTGTTATTTTCTGTTTTTTTTTTTAAATAGCAGCTTTTCTAATGGGTGTGAAGTAGTATCTCACTGTGGTTTTGATTTGCATTTCCCTGATGGCTAATGATGTTGAGCAACTTTTCATGTGCTTTCTGGTCTTTTGTTTATTTTCTTTGGAGCTATGTCTATTAAAGTCTTTTGTCCAATTTTTAATTGGTGTTATTTGTCTTTTTGTTGTTAAGTTCAAGTATTTCTTTATACATTCTAGACATTAAACCTTAATTGGATATGTGATTTTCAAATATTTTCTCACATTGTGTGGGTTGACAGAGCAATTAGGCAAGAACAGGAAATAAACATCATACAAAATGGAAAGGAAGAAGCAAAGCTTTCCCTATTTGCAGATGACATGATCTTATATACAGAAAATCCCCAAATATCCAGAACAAAGCTTCTAAAGTTAATAAATAAATTCAGCAACTTTTAGGGTTCAAGATCAACACCCTTGTAGTATTTTAAGTTTCCATTAATATTCTTCATGAGATCCTTTAAGCTTTCATTAACAAGCCTTCAAGCTTCTGTCTGTCACTTGTTCCCAAAGCTAATGTCATCTCTTTTAGTTTTAAGTTGTCTGAACTCATCTCAATTTTCTGCTTCACTTACATACCTGGCACCTGTGCTGGGATGATTCAAAGGTGGTGGCTATTAACCAGGCTGTTAACAGGGGGCTTTTCCATGTGACTTGGTTTGCTCACAGTGTAGTGGCCCCCAAGTGCTCAGACTTCTTACATGGTAGTTCAGGTCTCCTAGCACAAGGATTCCTATGGCTAAGGCAAAAGCCTCACTGCTTCTGGTGACACTGTCTCAAAAATCACATGGCATTACTTATGTTGTACTCTATTGGATGAAAAACCCTGTCCACATGCAAGAGGAGAGGAGGTACTTTAACCCTACGCCTTGATGGGAAGGCAGCAAACACCTCATGGTAGAATAAAATGTGGAATAAAAGATATTGCAGCAGTTATCTTTGGAACATAAAGTAGCCCAAAATTACTATGCCAAATATATTGTTTTCTGTTTATTTCAGAGTTATAAATACAAAATACTGTTACCTGAACAATTTTTTACACATATTCAGGCATGTAGGATATTCAGTTAGAAACATAAAACAACTGAATTAGAAACATGGATAATTCAAAAATGTGTAGCTCAGGTAAACAATTAGAAAAATTAGTTTGGTAATAAAATATCTTTTTTTGCCTCAAACTGGCAGCTCAGAAAAGTGGAAAACTGGTATTCTTCTAAGAGCATTGTGCTGAGGGGTTCTTCCTTCGCCCCCCCCTCCCCACCTTGCTGTCTGTGTACATTTGCTGGGTGATCTTCTGTGTCTGTTTCTTGCCTTTTTTCATATTTCTCCTCCAGGCTTCACCAGGATTCGATCTTAGGGACCTCCAATGTGGGAGAAAGGCACCCTGTCATTTGTGCTACCTCAGTTCCTGGTTTCTGGCACCTCTTGACTTGACTCTCCCCTGAATTTCTCTTTTTGTTGCATCATTATTTTGTTGCGTGGCTCACCGAGTGGGCCCAGCTAGCATGGTTGCCTTTTTACCAGGAGGTCCTGGGGATCGAACCCGGGTCCTCCCATATGGTAGATGGATGCCCAATCACTTGAGCCACATCTGCTTCCCTGAGGGGTTCTTAAAATCACCTGCTTGGTGAAATGACAACTTTATGAACATCTAGAATTTTGTTACTTCTCTCTATCTTTTTTCATGCCCTTTCATAACTCTATTGGGCTTTCCCAAGTGATGGTCTATTTTTACCTCTTTTGTGATGGGTAAAGTGAAGGTTTGAACTTCCCAGTTGAATGCACACAGAGATCAATATCTTGAAAGCCTTATTCTAGGATATTCTTTAATCATCAGACTGTGTTATGGTTTGCAGCTAATAATATTTTCAGGTGAATTGTTTTATTTAAAAATATATTTGGCTGCCAGCCTAAATATTAATATTTGTTCTTGAAACAGAGAAAAAAAACATATGTTTAAATGCTTTAGAAATGGCTTCTTTTTAAATTTGCCCATCTTGAACAATATATGTGTGTATTATCTTTATTAAGTGAGAATTAAGAAGTGATACTTTTTAGTTTGGCTCCACATATTGGTATATTCCAATTAGGAACAATTGAAGTGGTCATAATATATATATATTTTGGTGTGAGAAATATTTCTTCTCTCAAAATACATGATTAGTACTCTGCATGCTTTAGAGAAGATGCCCCCCAAAATGTGTTTTGAATGAACATGTAAATGGTCCATCACTGACTAGAAGAAAACCAATGATTATTATTTAAGCATCTGGCAAAAAATATCCACCCACACACATGCACACAAACAATAATCTGGTTTAAGAAAACTCCTAGATATACTGTTGACATAAAGTAAATAGTCATATGTAGTGGGGAATATTGCTTTATAGAACAAATATATGGAAATCTATGCTTACCCAGAGAAGACCAAAATGTTTTAATTTCTTTAAAAATAGCATTGTAGATTCTACCATAATGGTTGACTTTGCGAACATACTTCCACCTCCCGCGCTGACAAAAAATCCTTTGAAGAAACAAAAATCTTATTTTCAAGTCATAAAATAACAACTACACTGATAACCAAGAAAGAATGGCATAAGCATGCTTCAAAATCCATGTATATATAATAGTAGATGATTGCATATATACATATAAAGATGTGAATGCATTAAAAGATAAAGAAACATCATTTAACAGTGATCACTTCTGGAGAATGAAGAGTGAGATTTGGGGTTGAAGGGAAATTTTCACATTATCTCCTTTATATTTTCATTTATTTGGCTTTTTTCTAGTGATAATATACACATGTATTACTTTTATACTTAAAAATTTAAAAAGAAAATTAAATACATCTTTAGGGCAACATTTATCCCATGTTAAAAAGTACAGTGGTAATATATATGGTCAGAAGAAAGAGTAAATGTTAATTTAATATCAGTGTGTCTTACTTGAGCATGTCAAGCTTATTTAGTCCATGCTCCCTAGAACTCAACCACAACCTCCTGCTTAGAGGGGTGACAATTTTTAAGATGTTTTTAACTCTGTGTGTGTGTGTGTGTATGCATGCAAAGATATTCAATAATATAAAAGTCAAAGATGTGGAAAAGGCTAATTATTCATAAAAGTGGGAAAAAAAAGATTTGAGAAGATTTAAAGTAAGGAAACCCAGGGTGCAAAATATTTTATTAAGTGACTTAACAACAGCCTGAAAAATTACCCAGCAGGTGAAGGTTAATGTTCATTTGGATCCAGCCATGTAGAGTGATGGTACAAAGCCACCACTCTGGGTCCCTTCCTCTTTAATTATTTTTCAAACATTTGCTTGAAGAACAGAGGGTCTGTTTCCTTTATCAGTGGATACTATTATATCTAGAGGAATAGTACTGGGTAGCAGAAAAAGTATTCAAAAAGATTTTGACAATCTAATGCAATGAGCTGAATGCAACAGTAATATGTTTATAAATAAAAGACATTATAATGTTAGACAATTAAAATATTAAATATTACTATATAAATAAGATGTACAAATATGATCTAAGTATAGCAAGGAAACCAGGCCATGTGCACACATGTAAACTGTTTTAGCTTGCTAAACGCTGCTAAGTCAAAATAGCAGAAATGAGTTGACTTTTATTAAAGGAGTTTATTAGGGTAGAAGCTTATAGTTCTGAGGCTGTGAAAATGTCCCAATCAAGGCATCATCAAGAGATGCTGTCTCACCAAAGGTCAGCGGCTGGTGGTCCTGGGCTCGTGCCATGGGGCAAGAAAAAAATGGCAGCCGATCTCTGCCTTCTCCTCCAGGCTTACTTTCTCCCTAAGCTCAGCTATGGGTGATAAGGCTTATGGCCTATCTCTTGGTCTTTGGGACCCTCTCTCTCTTTCAACCTCTGGGCTGTAAGCAATGCTCGAGTCCTCTCTCACATGGCAGGGTAATGGGAGCTCTCTTTCTCTGCATGTCTCTGCATGTTTCTCCCATTTATATAGGACTCCAACAAGAGGGCCGAGACCCACCCTGGGTCACGCCTCACTGAAGTACTCCAATCAAAGCTCCCAACTGAACTCAATCCAATCAAATGGTCCCACACCCACAGGAGTGGATTAACTGCAAGAACATGATCTTTCCTGGATTCACAAAAAACCTTCAAACTGTCACACAAACACAAGCACATTTATAAACACAAATGTATACACACATGAATATACACATTACACTTAGAAGTGAAAAATCTGTGGATTATTTTGGCTGGATAATAGAAAGCATGGTATTCTAGGACTGATGTCTCCTATAAACCGTTTTTTAAAGATAACAGTACATATTATTTGCATGTTTCCAAAGGGGTACAAGAATCTGTATTCAACATGTATAAACTCATATGAGGAAAGCTTTTAAAACACCTATAAGCATATTCTAAAGATGAAGTGTGAGCTCTTGGACAGTTAAGTAGGACTGAAAAGTTCTTATAGAAGGGAATTAAACACAGAGTTAGTCATTATTCTTAAGGGCTCTTTAAATCTTAAGAGACTGTAATCTGATCAGTCAATAAAATAAATATGTATTAGTCAGTCAAAGGGGTGCTGATGCAAAGTACCAGAAATATGTTGGCTTTCATAAAGGGTATTTATTTGGGATAAAAGCTTACAGTTATAAGGCTCTAAAGAGTCTAACTCAAGGTTGCTTTCTCATCAAAGTCAGTTGCCATGTGTTGAAGCAAGATGGCAGACGATCTTTCCTGATCTCTCCCTTCTTCCTTTTAATTCCCCGTGGGCCCAGCTTCTTCCGATCTCAGCTGCAGGCTGGCATAGGGCTTGTCTCTCAGGGCTTCTCAGCTGCTTTGGTCTCTTCACAAGGTCAGCTGTAAACTATCAGGCAAATGGCTCATCTCTCCCCGGGGCTCCAGGATCAAAACTGACAAAGTTCTCTCTTCTATATCTTCTTCTGTGTTTCTTCTTGAGTGAGTGTCCATTTATATAGTCCACCAAGGGGCCAGGGACTTAACCTGAGTTACACCTTACTGAATCAAATCTCTAATCTTAACATACTTTAATCAAAGGCATCTCAGCTGAATCTAATGCAATCAAACAGTATCATGCCCAGAGGAACAGAAGAGGTTACAAATATAATCTCTCTTTTTGGAATCCATAAATAATCTCAAACTGCCAAATACATATATAGAGAAGGAACTTTTTCATAAGACTTGAATTCAAGACTGATGACCGAACAGTATACCTGAGCATATCTGTTTCCAAGACTAACTCAATTTCTAATACTGTATTTCATGCAGAGGATAGCTTTGAAAACAGAAAACAATGTCCTTTGGTTCATTTTCAGGGTTCATTCACACATCTTTGAAAAAATAAAGATATTATTCACCTAGTTTCACCTTTTGAGAGCTCACTGTGCAAAACCTAAAACATGAAGTAAAACCTTATATTTCAATATCATTTTGTTCATCCTTAATTTTTTGTTACATCTACATTGAAAACAAAGCAAAGCAAAACAAAACAGATATTAGGGTCATATGTGAATTCAATTTATCTCAATGAAGTAAAATTTATTAGTCAAATCTCAGAGTACTTCTCTCTATTCCAAGAGTAGGCAAAGTCTTAATTGAGTTCCATTGTGTTTCTGATGTGAAACAAAAAATTAAAATTCTAAGTCTTTGGGATAAAACTACAAATAATGTCAAAACACAACAAAACATTGTCAAAGCAAACGTATGGAGACAGTATTAAGATGTCAAAATTAAAACAATGTCATTATAAATTACAGTAGCAAGTTTTAAAAGTGAAGCAAGGGGGCCTTTATTTGTATGAGTGTACACTGCCACTCATTCCAAAATAATTGTTCATACCAGATGTGTGGGAGGTGAGATAACTGTTCCAAAGCACTGGAATATACATTCCAAAAATAGAGTATTGTTAAAAGTGAGTTACAAAATTTCTATGTTGAATTTTGATGGGTACTTGAAATCTACTTTATTCCTTAGCATTATGTGTTACTACTTTATTAGTCTCTCAGTCTAGATTTATACCTGTGCTTACATGTAAATAAATATATTCATAAATATATTTAACTTTGTATTCTTAGAGTCTGGCACACAGCCTGGAGCATAGTAGGAGCTCAAAAATAGATTGTTGGGGGGCAGATGTAGCTCAGTGGTTAATGCCTGCTTCCCGTGTATGAGCTTCTGGGTTCATTCCCTGGAAACTCCTAAATAAAAATGGATTGTTGATTAAAAGAACAAACAAGTACAATGGAATTAATTTATGTCCTCAGAGCTAATAAGAAGGTGGGAATGAAATTATTATTAAAGGAAAATACTCTGTTAATAAGCAATTTAGTAAATCCAATCCAATTTTCAACCCTGTCATCATGAACATTTCAATGGTCTTCAATCTCGTCCTTCTCATTAAGAATTATCTGCTAATTTCTTAAATGTATCCTACTTAGAAATATTACATATCTCGTATTCTTTCAGAAACTGTTAATTAAATTATGTCTAGAATTTATATCCTGCCTTATAATGCAATTTTGTGTATTGGTAATGCCCAACACTGATGATTCTATTAGTTGGATGAATAATACTTAATTCTGTAAATAATACATTTTATTTTATTTTATCGAAAGTTAATAGTACTTTATTGCTATTTTCTACAATCTCCCAGGCAATATTCACAGCAAATTAAACAAGAATTTGAATACCTACTAAATACTGTTCTAACTACTATAGCCAGTACTATTACCTAGTGTAAATTCTTAAGATTTCATACATCACATACATTAGAAATAGATTTTCATGAGTGTGAACCAAAGCATTAATCATTTAACTTCTTATTGTAATTAAACATTATCCTCAAATATAAGGAAAGGTATTCAAGCAGGTGAGTGGAAAGATCTATGAGAAATGGAATGTTTGGAATAAAAAGTAGGCTCTTAAAAACTTTAAGTGAAGAAGTTGCACTAGTTTTGGTATTTCTTAGAGGTCATTTTCAAAGAACTGCTTAACAAATATTAACAGTACAACAATGTTAGCTAAATTTTTTTAAAATACAGGTTTTTTCAATACTTCCATCACTGTTGTTAATGTTAGTTATTTTTTTAAATAATAATTTTTAATTTTTTAAAAAGATACTTAGATTATATAAATGTAGCACAAAACCTATAGGGATTTTCATATGCCCCACTCCCCACATCTCCCACACCTTCCCATATAAATATCCTTCATTGGTGTGGCACATTCATTGCAATTGATAAACTCATCCTGGGGCTTTGCCATTAAGCATGGACCATAGTTCACATTGTAGACCACACTCTCTCCCACACAGTCCTGCATGTTATGTGATGATATAAAATGGCATATATCTGTCATTGCAGTGTCATTCAGGACGATTCCCAAGTCTTGAAAAAGCCCCCCATATTACAACTGTTTTTCCCTCTCCCTGCCTCCAGAGCCTCCAGTGACCACTGGCTCCACATCCATGTTGTAATTTCTTGCATTGCTAGAGTCATAATATGTCCATAGCAGAATACCAGTAAGTCCAGTCTAGTCCATAGTTCTTTCCCCAATCCTCAGGATACTGGGATGGTGATGTCCAGTACACCTCTAATAGGGGCTTATATCCCATGGTGAAGATGGATAGGACTATCTTGCTTGCAGTTGCAGACTCTGTTCCTTGGGATGGTCATTGTCCATCATCATCTCCTTGTTAGTTGTCCTGGGTGAGTCCAATGAGTTGTAGAGTATGTGTTGCAACTCCGCTGAGGTTCTGGGCCCAGCTGGCACATGGAGAGCCCAAAGAATTGTGTCTCTTAGACATACACTTACAAACTCCAGCACCAAGTGTAGGTTTAAATAGAAGGAACAGATAGGTTTAAATAGAAGGAACAGATGAGTCATGTGTACCGGAGACATAATTAATTCCAACTCTATCACTCTCAGGGTCTGCTGGCAAGGCACCAAACTC
>PVKH010010899.1:0-17841 GCA_004027955.1 Chaetophractus vellerosus | reverse complement strand
TTCAGAGGTTTCACTTTTACTTGATTAAATTATGATTAAGGCTTTGATTTGGCCACATCAGGAGGACATTGAGTCACTGCCCCCTTGGTGAACGGGGACTCACAGAGAAAATGACAGCCCGAGGAGAGAGTTGGAGCTTTGATGCTGGAGCCCTGGGAAGTAAACAGATATGTGAAGAAAGAGAGAAGGTTCCATTAGACATGGCAGAGACCCTGGGAAAAGAATGAACCTGATAGTCTACAGCTGACCTTGTGAAGAGAGCAGAGCCCAGGGAGAGGAGCTTTATGTTAACCTACAGCTGAGGAAGGGAGGAGCTGGGACCACAGTGCCTTAAGAAGAGGAGGGAAGTAATCACACTTTATGGCCTTGTAACAGTAAGCCTCTACCCCTTATAAATGCCAACAGAGTTCTGGTACTTTGCATCAGCACCTCTTTGGCTGACTACTACAGATGTCCAGTGGTTCGTCTGAGCAACACTGTACTGAGACTCTGGATGGAAGAGTTTAAACTGTTCCCGTGTACCTGCAGAGTTTATTCCCTTTCTACTTAAAATGAAGCCTCTATAAGCAAATGCATGCTAACAGAATTGTCCATGTCCTGACAGGGAGAGTCACTTCTTACATGTGACTCCATTTGAGATAGAAGTAAGCTATTTGCCAGAGAAAGATTTCTTCCCTCAGGCTTCCTGCTGATGTCTTCTCAGATGGAGAAATAAAATAAGAGTAACAGAAGTGTACTATTCCTTACCTCTTTCTTACTTGCAAATGGAAGTTCAGGTACATTTTTCTAAAGTACCAGTAGGAGGTTGAGAAGACTTAGAGCTCCTATTTCCCCTTACCTATTGTTGAATCCTAAAATAAAACCAATATTAATAATAGCTACTAACAGTTATTAAACACTTAAACCAGGCACATTTTTATCAATATAATCATATTTATAATATCCCTTTAAGGCAGAGATTGTTGCCATTATGCATCAATGAGGAAAATGAGAGTAGAGAACTGAAATAACATATGGAAGGTACTACCTAGTAGTAAGACGGCCAGCACTTGAACCCCCTTCTGTGGGACTTAATTCCTGCCTGCTTTGAACTACAAATTATGGAAAAGATGGTTGAGGCTTAACATGATATACCCCTTTAAAAAAGTTATAGATAACTGACAGTGAGACAGGCTGTGAGGCAGTGGACTCCAATAGCTATAAATAAAATTATATACATTCAGCTGCAGAGCACCTTAGAGGTGTGAAATAATTTGCACATATATGATCTCATTCAGACTTTATAATCCTATGAATCAAATACTATTTTAATTTGTATTTAATAGTAATTCTGTGAATATGAATCTTGTACTAAGTAGACAGTTGATCTAGATATTTACAAAAATAACTGATCAGTCTAAAACCTTATGATTCCTAAAGGCACGGAGGAGAAAATTTTGAGCAAGGGGACTTTCCAGGGTTACTTGCTTCATCGGGATGGTGTCATAACTCTCCCTTACTAACTCGTAAATAATTCTTCTAGGATCAGATGCATTTGGTGCCATAGACCTACCCACCTTCAAGCACAGCCATGTTCCTCATATTTAGAGTTGCTTCTGTTGCAAGGGTAAGTAAACATAAATAAGCAACTTTCTGGGAGAAAGTGGTTGTAGGCAGCAGGCATAAATATGCTCAACTAGGAAATGAAAATCTACAAATTCAGGTCTGCCTCCTATAAATATCAGTATGGGCTCCTGGATATGTATTTTATACTTTGGGTTATAATTCATTATTACTTTATTTTTGTTCATATTGATCCAGTTTTGGCCTTTGGGAGCTCTATTCAACTGGCTCCTGTGTCTTTCTGACAAAACTCTATCAGCTTTTTTTTTGTTTGGGGGTGTGTGTATGTGCCTCTCTTAGCACTTCTGTACTTTCCAGCACTACAAGATGTTCCAACATCATCTTCTATATGTCCTGCCCCAGCCCTAGAGTCGGCCATTTCTCCAAAGTTCCTTTTACTAGAAGATGGTATTAGAAACCAGGGTCTAAGCGTGAGAGGCGAGCTCCTTGCTACTAGGGTGTCCTTATATTTAGTCCTCTCAGCTGACAGAGCAAGGGAACATAGTGTGTGTTTATACACCCCATACATCTACATGCATCTATACATATTTCTACATACAACCATCTGTACCTGTAATAAGCATGAGTTCTTACTGATGTCTCAAACTTTAATCCATTAGTACACATATCCTTCTAGCCCCCTCCCTTTGCTATCTGTGAATTCCTGCTCCAACAAGATCACATTAATATTTAATGTCCAAATTTTAATGACACTTCCCATCCCCAGCTCCCTAGAATGGTCATAGCTCCTCTGAAAGTATTTTCAATTTAGTTTCAGTGGCCTCCAGAGAGGCTGGCTAAGTGCCTACAAAAGGGAGTGTCAGGTGCAGCCACGCGTGAGTGGTATCTGCTCTGTTACTTCTTTGCTTTCCCAGATTCCATTTGCTAGTAGGAAACTTCCTCAGTCAGGAAGCCAGGCCCTTATGATGTGGACAGGGCCATCTTTAAAACACTAACATCTGTGCTCAGCATGATGCCCTCTAATTCTCAATGCTAGAACTATTTTGGGTTCAATTCAGAGCTTGGAGAAGAATCCCCATACCAACTTTCTATCACTAGGCCCAAAGCAGCTCTGCTTAAGTCCATTGTCTCACTAATCTCTTATAAATAGTGCTGTCAATTTTCTGGCTTTCATCTTCTTTCATCTGGCTCAGTTTCCTCCTAGATAAAATGAGAAAATGGAAGCTACCAAATAATCTCTATGTACTGACAGAGAAAGATGCCCAATACATATTGTTAGCTAGAAAATGCAATTATTTGAACAACAGATAGATGGATAGAAATACAGATATGACTTCATTTTTATTTTTACAAATATGTGGGAATTTGTATAGTGGGCATATGTTGTTCTGGCTTGCCCATTATTTTTTCATAACAGCCCACAGGTTCTCTTTGGTGATGCTTTAGCATAGTGGGGGTTCATAGCCAGGACTGGCCAATCAATATGTTCCATAAGCCTTGTTAATCAGAGATAAGACATGACCCAAGCAAGCAAATAAATAACGTCTCCAAGAATTTTCCTGGAAGTATCAGGTAAATGACTTTGCCTTAGTTTCCAGTTACGTAAGATATCACATTTCCTTTTTAATGTTTGACACAATCTGAGCTGGAATTCTGTCCCCTAGAATTGAAATATTTTTGACTGAAACACCTATAATTCTCTATGCATAGAGACTATAACTAGACAAAGCTCAAGAAAATTTTAACAATAGTCGTTTAAGAAAGGCTGGCCATATTTTTATTTTCACATTCTACCTACTTGACTGCTTAAAATATTCACATGGATCATTTGTTAATTTTCTAATGTGTTTAATTAACCTCTCATAAATTTGCTCTATGAATGGAAATAGCAAATACAAAATCATTACATTATTATCAACTAACTGAATAAATTATCAGCTATTATTATTAGAGGATATTAGTATAAATTTGATCATGCTGTCCTAAATACATAATAACAATTGGTAAGATATATGAAGCCTTTATTATGGGCCAGGTGCTATTTTACACACAATAGAACATGACTGCTGAGTAGCCCTACAAGTTAGAATATCCCCATTTAATAAATGAAAAGTCTGAGGCACAGAGAAATTAAGTAATTTGACCAAGGTCACACAGCTTAAAAGTGGCAACCCAGAAAAACTGGATCCTGGGCCTGCTCAGTTAACCAAAATGCCATACTACTTCTCAAATGTCAAAAGAAAATGAGAAGGAAATCATTTTCATACACAGAAAGCAATCCATGGAGATACCTATGACCAGATAAAATTGTCTTTTGCATTAGAAATCTATATTGTCTCCCAAATAACCCTTTGTTTAGGCCTAACTAAATATCTTTAATGCTGCTCTCTCTGCACTAGATAAATAGCATCTCAGATTCCAGCATCAACTTGACCCGACCATTCAATAAGCAAATATAGTTTCTAGTATTTATCCTAAAATAATTGGGAATTCTTACTTTGCATTCATTTTCTGATGGCCATGGTTAAACAATTATTATCCTTTTCAATATTCAGCTTCCCCAAATTTTATATTTATGATATATCAACTTTTGCTTTATTTTGTTTTATTTGGCACCGAATAATCCACTTATCCCAACTGACTTTGCTGAGTGAAGACAAAAAAGCCACAGATGCATTCACTCATTCACTCAGCAAACATTTATTGACTGATTGCTCTGTGCCAGGCACTGGGTATACAACAGCAAGTAAAATCCAATCCCTAGCTCACAGAGCTCAATCTTGTAAACGTAGTACAGAGTAGGTTGAAAGCATATATACATTTCCATGTTGGTATAAAAATAGAAGAATAATGTCTCCTATTTCATAATACAATTTAATCTCCTTTTTACAAGTCCTATGGAAAAAATATAAGTGTAGATATGGGAATGTCAGGCATATTCAAGAAAGGGTTTATAGTATTGGGAATATATTGAACTTAAAATTCAAAATGTATTATTTCATGTGCAAATATTGAAGATTGTTGTGATAAGAGTCTAAATTTAATACAGTCTGAGATTTAAATTTTTGCCTTTATTTCATCAGCTAATAATGAGATAAATTTATATATTTATGTTTTTATGTTTTCATTAAAGTGGTTGGCTCTGTATGCTATAATTATAAAGTTGCATTTGAGGAGCAGATGTAGCTCAAGTGGTTGAGCACCTGCTTGCCATGTATGAGGTCCTGGGTCAATTCCTGGTATCTCTTTAAAAAATTTTCATTTGTTCTATTTGCTTATCATATAATGCTCAATGATAGAATATGTTAATAGAATTCTGACATTAAATGTGTGCACGTTAAAGTTCCCTCCAAAGAAGAGGTTGCAAATTGGCTACCCAAAAGTTCAAAGGGACATATGGATATATTTGGTGTAGAACTTTCAGTTTGTTTCCTATACCTAAAATTGGAAGAATTCACATAAAAATGTCTAAGTCCAGTTAAATTGTAGGATCCACATTGGATCCCTCTATTTGCATGACAACCCTCCTTAGATTGGACCTGTGCCCTTAACTTATCACATGTGCCCAATTCATTCAAATTAGCTAAAACACTCTGCAAGTATTTGTTTTTGCAAATCTATGTACAACTATGACATTTTCTTTATACAAAAATGATAAGTACAGGGGAGAATCAAAATGTCTAACAAAAAGGTCATGTATCCTTATATTACAATGAAAGAAGATCAAACTCCAGCAACTAAGAAGTTACATTTAAAACATTACTATTTTGCTAGGGTCTACCAATAATATCTACATATGCTGATGAGTCCTAATAAGAATCCCGCTTGACCCCTAAATCAATAATCCACTTGACAGAGAACACCATCATCTTCCACTTTCCATCTTACATGACTATTTAATTTATTGACTACTATCAGTCCATCAGAATGGAAGTTAGAAAACTTTTATATTTGTTGATTGTATTAGTTTGGGAGTTTCATACATAATATATCATAATTAGATCTACAACTGGACCAAGGACTGTGTGACTTCATTAATACCACTAGAAATCAATGAATTTTGTCTTAGAACTTTGCATTACAAGAATAATTAAAATATTACAATTAGTAAAGATGACATAACCTCAACTTGGAGACTAGGAGCAGAACTCTCACAGCAGATGAGTTTTGGAAGATTTAATATGTATTAGAGGATCTGAGATGAACTAAACAGTGTCAGGTGTCACAGAAAGTCCTGCCAGACCTATTTTTAAGAGAGTATTTGATGGACCTCGTTTATGTTCCGTGGATAGCTGCAGTACATGCAGCAGTACTGGAAGGGAATTCATTTAAAATAGCAAAAACGTACTGGAAGGGAATTCATTTAAAATAGCAAAAACAGCAGCAAAAATGGGACATGCCATGGTTGTGCACAGTGTCTGTGGCAACTCCACACAGTTTTGTGGGAGTATTTCTACTATCACTGCAATTAATATAAAATAGCACATTATACATGCGGTGTGGAAACAATGAAATGAGACATCAAGGATACGTAGAATGTCTTAATCACCTCTGGAGAGAAAAAGTGGACTATATACAAAGAACAAGGCAACTGGTTGATTTCAGACTTATCAGCAAATTGGGTATAATTAGAAGATAATGGCAAAATGTTCTCAACGCTCTGAGAAAAAAGTCTATAAACCCACATACAGTTTTATATCTAGTCTTACAATTAATCACATGTAAAAGCAATATAACATTATTTTCTGATATGAAAGGTCTCACAATATACATTCACTTCATCTCTTTCATGAATATCAAGTTATTGTGGTTCATCTGATTTCCCCATCTTCCTGCTTCAAGTGCCCAGAGTGCTTTGAACTCTTCTACTAGTTAAAGTTCTATAGATTACTTATTTCACATTAGCTTTCTCCTAACTCACCAGTGTTAAAGAAGGGGAAGGGCAAAGGATCTATACCAGTTCATGCAATCATAAATATGGTAGGAACGCCCACTTTGAATTTGGTGCTCTTTGTATAACTTTCATGTCCAAAACAATTCAAAACCACTTAAGATACAATATCACATAGAAAGTCATGGCTATAAAATATTGATAGAAGCAAATCGATGGGATTTCCAAGTTCATTTTCACATCTGCAATATTTTTTGAGGCTTTCAGTGGACATAAGGATAGTGACAGATCTCAGTGCTATGCTCACTTTACTCTAAAAGCCTGAGAAGCTGGAATGTTAAGCTGCTTCTCAAATATACTTTTCTCAAAAAACTACATACAAGGACAAGGAAGAAATCACTATGGTTCTGTATTTACTGCTATTGAAAGATTAACATATTATTGGAGACATAAAAAGTAAGTTATTAGCTATTCATTAATAACGCATTTGAAATGTACTGCCTAGCATTCCATTTACATATAACCTAAATAATTACAGTCAATAAAATACATAACTATTATGAGCTGGAGTATAATAAAAATGCTATATATTTAGATAATCAAATAACTCTTTTCCTCATTCATAGACCCAATTTAATCATCCATTCATAAATTTATTCATTTAGCAGATATTTATTGTTCATGTTTTCTATAACAGGCTGAGTTTTAGAAACTTGAGACCCGAGTAGTGACCGAAACAATGCCCTTGTTCTCATAAAGTTAACACTCTAATTGGAAAATTAATCAATAATTAAAATATACTGTTAAGTGGTATGAAGAACAAGAAATCAGGGTAATAAGGAGTGATAGATTGAAATGTAGTCAGAGAAGATTGTTTTTAGGGGGTGACATTTGAGCAGAAAGCTGTAAAAAATATAGGAATGTATCTTGTAAACATCTAGAGGAAGGTATTTTAGGCAGATGCAACCATAAGTGCAAAGATCCTGAGGTAAGACTGTGTATGAGGTATTTAAGAATAGTAATTTAAATGTTTATAGCCTGTTTGAAGTTTGAAGGTAAGAGGTTTTCTCAAAAAATATCTTTGAAGAAAAATATTTTAAAATGATTTCATAGATAGATAGATAGTTAAAGACCCTAAAAGACAACTGGTGGCAGCTAAACTTTTGCCACATAAAACTTTTCTCTTATTTGCACTGTATCTAAAAAGTATTTTTCCTAAAATGAAATATAGATTGGTTGTGCCACATTGGTTAATTCTCTTCAAACGTATATTTTTGGTACATTTTTCATGGAAGCTGTTAACTACAATCAGAACTTTAAAAAACTCTATAGAGGGGAAAAAGAAAGAAATAATTACTTAGGGAGGTTACTATATAGATGCCGGGCAACCCTGCATGCATAATTAATTTACTCCTCACAACAACATAGTAAAGTAGGTATTATTAACCTCATTATCAAGATCAAGAAGCAAAAGCATACCAGGTTTGTATAACTTGTTCCAGATCTCCCAAGTGGTAATTGTATATATAAGTCCATTCTGTGAGCCTTATACGAAGTCCCTTTCATCATAGAACTAACATTCTAATTAGAAAAACAATTGATAGTTTTAATGCAGGTATCCACAAGAAAGTCCTCACTAGTAATTGAAACAATGCAAGAAAACTTAGATTAAAAACAAATCTATCCACCTCATTTTCAAAGATTACAAAGAATGTTAACATTCATTGTTGGCTAGGTTATGGAGAAATGGATACTCTTATACACTGTTATTGGAAAATCAAATTGATAGATTTAGAGAGAAATTTGACAAAATATAATATATGATATGACATAATATGATATAATACAATGTGTCTTTTAAAAAAATTTTTATATTATTTGCTTTTCGAGAAATTTACCCTAAGGAAAAAATAGTCATGGATCTCTGCTAATATGATATAAAAAGTTCAAATAAAAATTACACACAACAGAAATGTTAAACACTAGGGATGTATTGAAATATATTAAAACAGACTTATGGAAAGGAATACTTTCAATCATCAAAATCAACTTCCTCAAAATATTTATGGGTATAGGGAAATATTTAAGAAATACTAAATTTTAAAAGGATATTTCATGATATATACATTGTATATCTTCAAATATATTCAAACTGGAAGTACACACACTAATATACTAAAAAAGGTAATATCTGAGAAATAGGGTTAGAGATTTTTTAAAAACTTTCTTCTATATTTTCCAAATTCTCTAAAATGAGTATACATTATATTTATCCAACACAATAGACCAAAAAAAAGACTTAAAAAACAAATAAATAAACAGCTCCACATTGGTTAAACCAGAGCTATAATCACATATTTAAAGGGTTCCACAATTAAGAAGGCCACACAGGAGAGACATTTAAATCTTGACAAACATCATTTAAGTGATACAGTGACCAAAGGCTTCACCTGGAAGCAAATGAAAAGTTTTAATCCACTTTTCTAAGCACTTGTGCCTCTGTTAGACATTTCTTTGGTTCCCTGGGATTGTCATGAATCAGTGGTTCTGTCCTCAGACAAAAAGGCCTTGGCCCTTGAAAATTAAGGCGAGTTTCTTCAAACTCGAGGTCTCTTCCCGATACACCAACACTTCCACGTTCACTCTCAGCTCTAACTCCTGAGTGTTGCTTCCACTAACCATACCCCACTGGTCTCTTCTTTCTCTAAATGTTTTTGTCTTTTAGAAGTTTAACACTTATAGTGGAGCTGCAGCATATATAAACTTAACTATACTTAAGCAGCAGCTTGGACAGCATTTGCTTTTTTTCTTATAAGCTGATCTCAAAGAGGCCTACTTTATTTCACGCTCAGTGAAAGAAATGGCAATCTGTTCCAATGCTAAAGAAAAAAATTGACCAACAAATTGAAAGCTAATATAGTACACAAAACACTACATATATAATTTTTCAATTTAAGAAAATATCAAGGGCAATGTTAAATAAACATTTTTGTCTACTTTCATGACAACTTATAGAAAATCCCTGGCATAAGATTCTATCCACATAGATGTGCAATGAAAGGTAGTTCACGTACATTTTACCTCCTTAAGTTACTGGGGAATAAAAATTGGGCATATACAGTTTTACATACCTTTGCAAATGCTTTGATTTAAGAGCTAAAGCTAACCTTAAAGAATCTTCTCTTGTGGGACACTTTCAAACGTTCGATTGTTTCATCTTCTGCACATCTGTGTGTGTACATTTGCATGTGTTTTTTTTTTTTAATCTGTATTGTCTCCAAAAAATACTAAGGATAGAAAAGAATCCTCGTGAATAAGAAAATGAGGCTGTGTTTACCTAGGTTTCACCTTGCTTTTAATTTACGGATGATGAACATACTTGTGTTTCAAGAAAATTGAGTGGTGCTTTTTAGAATTCAACTTAGAACCTCCCCCTCCCTCAGTTTTTAAGATCTCATGGATTAGCACTTCTCGCCAGGTCTCCCACTGTCTTTCTTCCTCTTCCCAGTTTTCCTTAAACATTGGTTATTTTTTTCCACTCTAGCTCACTTCCTTTCCTTTCCCCAGAGTGTGGTAGATTCTCGAACCACATATTCTCAGCATCTGTGACAGCAGCACCATGACTGACTTACTGACTTCTTAAAATCTCATTAGCAGACCCAATATTTCTCTCTCATCCTGATTCCTAAATGTCTCAATAATAAAAATAAAAATGCTCCAATGTTCTAGGCATTATACTCTGGCTAATTAAATCTCTGAAAATAAAGCAAGTTGACCCCATGTATATTTGCCCCAAATTATAGAAATACAATTATTAGAACTTTTATATACATATAATTTCTATTTATTTTTAGATTGCAGTAACTTATTAAGATATTCTCCTGGGTACAATTTTATAGACATGTGAGTTGACGAATAATAAGAGTATTTGTATATTTACTTACATCCTATCCCAGGACAAAAATGATAGGCAAAAGGGAACTGAATGCTTCACCCATACGTTAATTAATTTATTCAGCACAAAATTAATGTGTGCCTGGTATGTGTTAGACACTTGAAATATAATGGTGGCAAAAACTCAAGAGTTTTGCTTCCATGAATCTCGTGGTCTGGTGGGAAAGAAAGGTGTTCAATGAATAATTACAATAACACATAAGTTACTACAAACTGGGATAAGGGCTCTGATTAAAGGAACATGATTTTATGAGAGAACATAGAGCAAAGGAAAATTAATCTAAACTTGGTAGGCAAGGATGAAGGGGCAGGTGGATTGGGGAGCCTACCCTAGGAAATAAAGCTTGAACTGGAATCTGAAGAGGAGTGAGAGTTAACCAGGTTAAGAGCAAGAGAAAAAACTTCCAAAAGAAAGAGCACCTTGAGGTCAGAGAGGTCATGCTGTTTTCAAATTGGGGAACATGACCAGAACCACATGTATTAAGACAAATTTCCATTTATTCAATAAATGATCATGAACATAACATATCATTGCGTTGGATTATTAGTTTCATAAAAATCACTGCTATCATAACACATTTTCAATTAATTCCAAACCATTTTTACTTAATATTTATTAAATATATATATTTTAAAAACTGCCTATATAAGGTAATTACTTATATGCCAACTACTTTATATTATTATTTATTCAAATCCTTACAATAGCTGGGTAATTGCGGTTTAGGGGACTGATAAGGCATGAACTAAATTGAACAACCCCTGCCCAAAGCCCAGCTTCTTTTCACATGACCTCATTCCCCCTATATTAATTAATATTAGGACTTATATTCTCAGCTAGTAGAGCATTCTTGCTTTCTCTTCTTAAATAACAATTTAAAATGGTTTGTACTGCTCTGTGGCAGTTGTTTTCAGATGGTGATGTTTCAGGCACTCACACAATTCTCTAAATTAACCAAGCTTCATGCGTGAGGTGAGTTTTGGGAGGGGTCTCAAACTCAGAGAGCTTTGGTTTAGAAATAGAAATGACAGAGAACCTCCCTGAAGCCTCCCTTGAGGAATGATCAAATGCATAGTCCTTCACAAATCTTCTGAGGAGAGTCTGAAGTAGGGAATGATGTGGTAAAGCAGGAAGAAAATTTTCACACCTAGATCTCTGCCTTAGGACTTCAATCTCCACCTCAGCATTTCCGTGCAGAACCACCAATACAACCGCTCCAGTCATAAGAATTCGGGGTGCCTTCTCATTTCTGTGGGCAGACCTGAAGTCTGAACATTACTGAGGATTCACAAAGGGATCACGGCCTAATTTTAGTCCACACCAGCATACCTGCTGGGTCTGTTTCTCTCCATATGCTAATCCAGGGATCCCAGCATACTGTTGCTGTATTCGTCTCAAATTTGTCCTAATTTTAATGGCTCTCTGGGTTAGAATGATATACAAAACTAGATCAGATTTGAAGACTGGATGAAAAGGACTCAAACATGGGCAAAGTCACTTCCATTTTGTTTTAGGATAGATCCTACAAATCTACAGTGCAGAGAATACCTGAAATGAAGAACAGCAGCTGGTTCATTCATTCCCTCTTGGCTGATAGACACACTAAAAATTCAGTGACCTCTGCACCCTGCTTTGAATGAACAATCTACTAGGTCGATGCATCAAGAACTGCAGATTACCTACTGTTTACACTGTTTGGGGCCTGAGTGGTGAAGTCATAAACAGCACCCCAAGGTCTACTCTATTACCATAAAGAAATATTTTGTTTTGCTACAGTTGTTCAAACTAACCACTTTACCATTTTAGTCTTTAGCACATCATTAGGGCAACTCAGAGGTTACACTGAAGAGGAAGCTAAATATAGGTTAGAGATTTTTAAAAATTTATCTTCATTGGGGATGGATGTTTCAAGTTATTTGTTGGAAGAATTTGACCTCAGACCAAAGCTCTGACTTGGCGTTAAGATTTCTTTTCATTTAAAGCTATCCCTCTCTGAGTATTTGAGATGAATATAGAGCGGTGCATCAAACATGAGATTTCAAATCTTAATCAAAAGGCATAATTCTTGTAAGTAACCAACAGAGTAAATTTGTTCTAAGTCAATTTTCCAACTTTTCATGTGATTATAATTAAACTGTGTAAAATCTTAATTATTGGTATTGATGTAGGGTAGAAGAAAATGCTTGATTCAGCATCCTGTGGTTGCCAGATCATCTGGCTTCTTTGATTCTGACTCATGTTGTATTGAGATTTTTAAAAACCTGCTTTTTTGTATCTAGTATCATTGTCAAAACCCTCAAAACCATTCTAATTAAACTTTAAGCATTATGTATCAATCTCAGTTCTCCAATACAACATACACAGAAAATATTCTAACATCCACATAATTCCTCCATCAATACTCATATAAGCTGATCAATCATTCAATACAAAAGTAACTGTGTTCAAGGATTATTTTTCCATAGTGAATATGAAATTTTGATTTTGTAAAGTTAAAATATTTTCTTCTTTCAAACCATCTGCTTAGAATTATTAATTAATCTTTGTGAAATATATTTTATAAACATGGTTGAAAAAATGTTATCACATATTGTTTTAGTTGTAGGCTGACAAACTACCACAAAGTGAGATCAATGGACATTTCTAAAAGCAGCAGGTTGTCATTTCATTCATTTAAAAACATATATTTATTACCCACTAAGCACAAAGTAAGGAATCACCAAGTTTAGAAAAATGGTTAAAATGAGGAAGTTTGCTTCAGAATAGTAACTGAGCAAACAGATTAAAGTGACAAAAATGTATATAGAGGAACAGAAAAATTAGTTGCAAATTTTATGTTGTAGAAAATTATACAGTAGACATTTTCATTCATTTGTTTGTTGTTAAATACATCATCTTAAGACTTATAAACATCTCTAAGTATTACTCTTAATGACATTCCTTTAAATAGCAACACATAAAGAATTCAAATAGAACTTATTTTATATTACTGTTATCAACAGCAGTAACCAAATAGATTTTGAGGTGTCAAACATTAACTAATGAGCATAATTCCTATATTTCAAAGATAGTTATAGTTCCAAAGAACCTCAAATTTTCCCTGGGAAAATATATTTGTAATAACAGAAAATTTGACAACAAATCAAAATTCCATTATATTTGTTAGGAAATGGCTTGAAATGTCTGGTGACTTTATAGATGTAATTAGGGTAAAGGGAAGCATCTATTCTTTATCCTTGTTCAATAGAAATATCTAATATATCAGTTTTTCCTCTCACTTCAAAACAAAATAAATTAAAAATAGAATAACAACATGCAGATTTATCCACATGAGCTATAAAAGGGTTTTGAACTGTAGATTGAGTAGTTTAGCTCAATCATCTATTTTTAAAGAAACTAATAGAAATAAACATACCTTACATTCTCTCCCCCTATATGTTCCTCAAAGATCTTATAATAACGCATGTAATGTCCATAGAGAATTACATTAAATCGCAAAATGTGCCTGATGTCACCAGGCTACTCCTGGAGCATAGTAAATGCCCTGAACCTTTGTGGTGTTATTTCTGGGTTGGTGCATTCATTCATTCTTTAAACAACCGCTTATGGAGCACCAACTTTGTATAGGATACTACTTTAGACACAGAAGGCTTAGAGGTGAAAAAGAAGGAAGACAAAGCCTCTGCCCTAAAGCATACATTGTAAACAACAAATAAGCCAATGAATAAAAGAATTAGAGATTAATATTATGAAGGTAATAGAACTGGCTCATGTGATATGTAGTATGTTGGCAGAGATGGCTTTAGCTAGAAAAGGGATTGCTTAAGGGGTGAACAAAGACTTCCTTTGAATATACAGTTGAAGGAAGTCTACTTCTATTGAAATTAGCCTAAATAATTTTCGTAATCTTTGTTTTCTCAGTCATCTGAGAAATTACATCTCAGAACACCAAGGCTCTATAATGCTTGCGAAGAGGAGTGCCATTTGCATGCCAAGGCCCTCCACCCTATTGCACCAGGGAAATTCTTTCATTTGACATATGCTAGTATACATTTAATACTCCTAGGGGTGGCTAGAATAAGAATTATTTGATATTAAAAGTATGTAAAGCCATATAATAATGTGTATTTTGTATCCCATAGTCTATATACTAAAGTTCATTATTACACTTAAATGAATTTGTGCAACATTAAGGTCTACTTCTGATAACATGAGTGACTGATAAGGTTAGAAGAAATGTAACTTAGCTGAACCCAGTAAAGGACTGAAAACGGGAAGAAAAAGAAGATATAAATAAAGGGCACATGATAAAGCATAGCATGGTAAAAGTACAAACCACATTAGAGCTGCCCTAATTACAGTATTTAAAGGAATCTTCAGGTTTATGTATTTGCTAAGATGTAACAAAGACGTGCCCCAGTACAGACACCTTTATATTATAATTTCAGGTAAATGATATAAGACATTTAACAGTTGAATTAAAAGATATATGTTTGAGAATTTAAGAATCCATTTCTATTGACTTGATTACCCCTTAATGACTTTTGTTCCTTGTTTTTGTCTTCTGATTTAAAAGTTCTATTAAATATTAAACTGAATTGTGAGCACACTGTCTTTAAATATCAGTTTTAGTCTTAACTCTAAATATCCCCATTTTAGGAGTTTGTCATAGTGAAGCAGATGTGGCTCAAGTGATTGGGCTCCCATCCACCAAATGGAGGGTCCTGGGTTCAGTTCAGCTCCTGGTGAAAGCGAGCTGGCCCCCATGGCGCAGAGAGCTGGCGCAACAAGGTGACACAACAACAACAAAAAAAGAGACACAGAAGAGAGACAGTAAGAGACACAAGAAGCCAGGGAGCTAAGGTGGCTCAAGCGAGTGCCTCTCTCTCACATCAGAAGGTGCTGGGGTCAGTTCCTGGTGCCTTCTAAAGAGAAGATGAGAAGAGAAGACAAGCAGACATGGAAGAACGCACAGTGAATGGACACAGAGAGCAGACAGCAAGCCCAAGGGGGGGGAGGGGAATAAATAAAATAAATATTTAAAAAAAAAGTTTGCCATATTCTCAATGTAGCCTTAGAACATGATTTTATTTTTGTGGTTATAGGAATTTCCTTTTCCACTCCACAGGCAATTCAAACTTTTCCACCAAAGATAGTACTTTTAAAGACTCCAGGAATATTGCTAACCAGATAAATCCCCTATATATTTATGTCAATGAATGCAAGGAACTAAAGACAAAGAAAATTAAAGAGAGGGGCATGTCATGACTCAAGCCAATAGGTTTTTAAATACCTTATCAAACTGTTCAATGGAATCATTTATGCTATTATTTATTTTAGGAAAATATTTAAAATAATTATAAAGACTTCAAAAAGTTGTCCATCAAATAGTGAATATAAAGAAGAAAGTACTAAGAGATCAAAAATACCTGGGTGGTCTTGTAAAAGTTCAGCTAGAGGTGAGAGTATGTCCTCCCAATATATCTCTTGCCATATGCTGATTCATTTTAACAGCCCTTAGATAAATGCATTAAAAATTAACCTTGTCATAAAGTATGTATTCTGATCTGCAAATCTTGAACAGAATTGATATTTGTTTATACTTTATATTTCATTCCTCTATTATTTGGACAGTTGGCACTCCCAGCTCTTCCATTTTAAATATAAACCTGTTTTGGTTTATATTTATGAGCAGCTGCAAATGATTTAACAAAGACTTTCAGGATGGCAATTCCTTAAGTATATGTACACAGTTCATCAGATCACGGGGGAACGTTTTCATTAAAAAGGAAAAAAATTCATAATGGTAACATGCCATGATTAATATGATAAAAATAAAGAAATAGAATTCTGTATTGCTGGTTTTTTTTCAAAGATGAGAGAAAAAGGAAGTTGAAGGTTTCACGACCTTCTAAAATTGAGTGTGACAGTATCCTCCTTCATCCTCTCCCCATTCAAGTCCTAAAATAAATAGTTGCTTCATCCAAGAAACTTCTGCCTGATTAATATGGAAACATTAGATAAGCTATTGTTTAATCAAAATAATGTTGAAAACAAAAGTAACATATCACCACCAATGAAACAATACTTTCCCTTGGGCTTTAATTTATTGACAAATTCAAGCAAAAAGAGAATAATTATGTTTCCACTTCATAATTTTTGTTATAATTTATTTGGTACGTTATTGGGTCTTACTTGGAAGGGGGAAAGATCCCCAAAAAAGATTAATCTAATGTATGTTCTCTCTTTTCGTTCTATGTCAAAACAGAGTATCAAGCCAAAGTAAACACTCTCAATTATTCAACAGACTCTACAGGCTGGCCACAGCGGATTTAGCATCAGTTATAAATGATCTTCCAACTTTCTCTTCACCTCTCCACTAACTCTTTTGGCATTAAAGAGCTGGAACCAAATTCATCTTGTTGACAAGCAGAACTGATTCAAGGAAGGCAAGATATCTCATTATCTTTGTCATTAAGCTTTAGACAATTAAAACGTCACACCAGGTTTTCCTTTGGACAAAATGCTCTTCAGGGACAATAAAAGAACTGTTTTTTTCTATACAATAACTGAAAAGCATTTAAAAACATTATTGTAATTATATAAAAAGGAAAATTAAGAGACTGTTACTTTATTCAGTACTTCTCCAAAGTCCCATGAACAGAAACACAATGCATTTTTTATAATTAATTTTTTTAAAGAATATTTAGATTACATAAATGTTACATAAAAAATATAAGGGATTTCCTTATGCCCTACCACCTCCCCCTCCCACACTTTCCCACATTAACAATATCCTGCATTAGTGTGGGACATTTGTTACAATTGATGAGCCCATATTGAAGCACTGCTACTAACCAGTGGTCAAAACTACATGGTATTGGCACAAGGACAGACATACTGACCAATGGAACCAAATTGAGAGTTCTAATACAGATCCTCGCATATACAATCAACTGATATTCAACAAGACTACCAAGCCCATTCAACTGGGAGAGAATGGCCTCTTCAACAAATGGTGCTTAGAGAACTGGATATCCACATCCACAAGAATGAGAGAGGACCATCACCTCATACCCCATACAAAAATTAACTCAAGATGGATCAAAGATCTAAATATAAGAGCCAAGTCTATAAATAAAGCTCCTAGAAGATAATGTAGGGAAGCATCTATGAGATCATGCAGTAGCAAATGGTTTCATAAACTTTAAGAAAGAAAGAAAAAATAGATAAATGGGACCTCCTCAAAATTAAAAATGTTTGCTCTTCAAAGGAGTTTGTTAAGAAACTGAAAACACGATGTGTATTATTGTGTGTCCCATATCTAGGGAAACCTCAGAAGAACTGCATTTGCCTGTTATTTAAATTAACAACCATTGCATTATTATCAATCAGAAAACTAGAAAACATGTCAGAATGAGACAGCAGAAAA
>PVKH010010898.1:0-18013 GCA_004027955.1 Chaetophractus vellerosus | reverse complement strand
TTTCTCAAGGCCATCTGCCCGCTTGGAGAGGTCCCCGGGAACTGAACCCGGGGCCTCCCATGTGGTGTACCGGCGCCCTTATCCACTGGGCTATACAGCCGGCCCCAACTTTGTTCTTTTTAAAGACATTTTTGGCTATTCGGGGCCCCTTACCCTTCCAAATAAATTTGATAATTGGTTTATCCATTTCTGCAGAAAGGCTGTTGGGATTTTTATTTGGATTGCGTTGAATCTGTAAATCAGTTTGGGGAGAATTGACATCTTAACAGTATTTCGTCTTCCAATCCATGAACACAGAATGTCCTTCCATTTATTTGTTGTCTTCGGTTTCTTTTAGCAATGTTTTGCAGTTTTCTGAATACAAGTCCTTTATGTCCTTGGTTAAGTTTTGATTCTTTTATTTGCTATTATAAATGGAATATTTTTTATTTCCTCCTCAGATTGCTCATTAGTAGTGTATAGAAATACTGCTGATTTTTGCATGTTAATCTTGTATCCCACTGCTTTGCTGAACTCGTCTATTAATTCTAGTAGCATTGTTGTGGATTTTTCAGGATTTTCTATATGTTGTTTCATTTCATCAGCTAATAGTGAAAAATTTACTTCTTTCTTACCTATTTGGGTGCCATTTATTTCTTTATCTAGCCTGATTGCTCTAGCTAGACCTTCTAGCACAATACTAAATAGTATTGGAGAGAGTGGGCATCCTTGTCTTGTTCCTGATCTCAGTGGGAAAGCTTTCAACCTTTCACTGTTGAGTACAATGTTAGCTGTAGGTTTTTCATATATGCGCTTTATCATATTGAGAAAGCTTCCTTCTATTCCTGTCTTTCGGAGGGTTCTTATCAAGAAAGGATGCTGTATTTTGTCAGATGCCTTTTCTGCATCAATCGAGAGTGTCTTGATTTTTCTTCTTCAATTTATCAATTTTGTGGTTTATAACACTAATTGATTTTCTTGGGTTGAACCTTGTATACCTGGGATAAAACCCACTTGATCATGTGTATAATTCTTTTAATGTGCTTTTGGATTTGGTTTGCAGGTATTTTGTTGAGGATTTTTGCATCTATATTCATTATAGAAATGGTTCTGTAATTTTTTTTTAAGTATCTTTATCTGGTTTTGGTATTAGGGTGTGTTTGGTAGCATTCTTTCCCGTTCAGTTTTTTGGAGGAGCTTGAGCAAGACTGATATTAGATCATCTTGAATGACTGGTGGAATTTACCTGTGATGCCATCTGATCCTGGGCTTTTCATCTTTGGGAGGTTTTCAATCTCTTCATTTGTGATTGGTTTGTTGAGGTCTTCTATTTCTTCTAGGGTCAGTTTAGGTGGTTGGTGTGTTTCTAGGAATTTGTCCATCTTGTCTACATTGTCTAGTTTTTTTGGCATACCATTATACATAGTATCCTCTTATGTTCTCTCATATCTGTGAGTCAGTGGTAATGTCCCTCCCCCTCTCGTTTCTGATTTTTTGTGTGTCTCATTCTAGCTAAGGGTTTGTTGATTTTGTTACCTTCTCAAAGAAACAACTTTTGGTTTATTCTATTTTGTTGTTCTTGATTTCATTTGTTTCTGCTCTGATATTTACTATTTCTTTCCTTCAGCTTGGTTTGGGATTAGTTTGCTGTTCTTTTTCTAGTTCCTCCAGGTGTTCAGTTAAATCTTCAATTTTAGCTCTTTTTTAATGAAAGTATTGAGGGCTATAAATTTCCCTTTCAGCACTGCCTTTGTGGTGTCCCACAGGTTTTGTTATGTTTCTCATTTTCATTCATCTCAAGATATTTACCGAATTCTCTTGAAATTTCTTCTTTGACCCACTAATTATTTAAGAGTGTGTTGTTTAAACTCCATATAGGGCCCGGCTAGATAGCTCAGTGGATAAGAGCGCGCTGGGGTGGCTAGATAGCTCAGTGGATAAGAGTGCGCTGGGGTCCCACATGGGAGGCCCCAGGTTCGGTTCCCGGGGACCTTTCCTAGCAGGCAGACGGCCTTGAGAAAGGCAAGCTGCCATGGGCGGGCCAGAGCCGCCGTGGGCAGGGCAAAAAGCTGCCACGGACAGGGCAAAAAGCCGCCACGGGCAGGGCAGGTCGCCCGCAAATGGAGCGCAGCCAGCCACCCGCGAACTGAAAGCCGGCCGTGAACGGACGCAGAAACTGCCCACAAGCGGGGAAAGCCGCGCCTGCGCCGTGACCACTCTCAGCGCGTCCCCGCAGCGGGGGTGGGGGAAGGGGAGATATGTAATAAAATAAATAAATAAATAAATAAATAAATAAAATAAACTCCATATATTTATGACTTTTCCTTTTCTCTGTCCATTATTGATTTCCAGCTTCATTCCTTTATGATCAGAGAAAGTGTTTTGTATAATTATTTTTTAAGTTTGAGACTTGTCTTGTGACCCAACAGGTGGTCTGTCTTGGAGAAGGATCCATGAGCACTTGAAGAGAATGTGTATCCTGCTGTTTTGGGGTGCAGTGCTCTATAGATGTCTGTTAGGATTAGTTCATTTATCATATTATTTAAGCTCTTTGTTTATATATCCTCTGTCCAGATGTTCTATCCAATATGAAGAGTGGTATATTGAAGTCTCCAACTGTTATTGTAGAGACATCTATTTCTCCCTTCAGCTTTGCCAGTGTGTGCCTGGGATTAGTTTGCTGGGGCAGTCAGATTAGATGCATAAATATTTAATGTAGTTACTTCTTCTTGGGGAATTGCCCCTTTTATTAATATATAATGACCTTCATCCTTAACAGTTTTGCATTTAAAATCTCTTTTGTCCGCTATTAGTATTGCTACTCCAGCTCTTTTTTTTTTTTTTTTTTTTTTTTGGTTATTCTTTGCATGGAATATCTTTTTCCAACCTTTCACTTTTAACCTGGTTGTGACATCTAAAGTGAGTCTCTCATAGACAACATATAGCAGTTTATATTTTTTTTAATCCATTCTATCAGTCTATGTCTTTGGATTGGAGAGTTCTAACCCTTAATGTTAAGTGTTGTTATTGTAAAGGCATTATTTACTTCATCCATTTTGTCCTTTGGCTTTCTGTTGTCATATCATACTGTCTGTCTTTTTACCTTTTAATTTACCCTCCTGACAACCTTTATTTCTACACTGTTCTCAAGTCTGTAGCCCTTATTTTTTCCTTTCAGGCTGCAGCACTCCCTTTAGTATGCTCTTGTAAGTCTAGTCTTTTGGTAACATATTCTATCAATTTTTTTCTGTGAAGACTTTGAACTCACCCTCAGTTTTGAAGGACAGCTTTGCCAGATACAGAATTCTTGACTGGCAGTTTTTCTCATTCAGTACCTTAAATACATCATACCACTTTCTTCTCTCCTCCTTGGTTTCTGATGAGAGGTTCAGAATTCATTTTAAGATTATTAAACGCAGTCAAGATTAAAATAATCTAATGATATTTTTATAATGGTTAAGTACAAAATAAACCTAATTCTCTCTACCTTAATCTTTAACAAGACAATTTAATGAATAGCTGAAGTATGGAAGCTTTCCTTGAATATTCTAACTATCATGTGTTCTTCTGAATTTATTCTTTTTTCACTTGTTTGTGCATAGATTAGCAATAAATTGTTCTCTAGAGTGTGTGCTTTATGAGGGCTGTGATGAACTCAGATCTAACCTTTTATGTTTGGTGAAGAATATGAGGAAGTTAACAAGTAAGCCAGAATATGAAGTTTGGCTTTGATCTCAGAGGCAAGATGGACCATTCAAGGTACTTGTTTAGGAAAAAAAGACTATGAAGAAAGTGGTGTTGAGCAAGCGTGGATTGAATTGGCTGGAGGAAAAAATCTGGGTAAGAAAAAACATTTTAAACTCTTACTACTAAAAATGTGGCAGCAGACCAGTAGCATTGACATCACCTAGGAATTGTTAGAAATACAAATTCTGGGGCCCATCCCAGGCCCAGTGAATCAACCAGTTTTTTTTATAAGATTCCCAAATGATGTATATGTATGTTAAAGTTTGAGAAGTATTACTCTAGAGGTATACCCTTGCATGAGTGGATTAAGAGCTGTAGTGCAAACAGCAGTTGAAATGATCTTGACAGATGTCTGACATATTACATGTTTGTTCTTTAGCCTTTAATCTGCCATAATTGACTTCTCAAATTAGCTTTTTTTTTTTTAGGAGGTACCAGGAATTGAACCCGGGATCTCATACTTGGGGAAACAGGCGCTAAACCATTTGAGCTCTATCCGCTCCCCAAAGTTAGCATTTTAGTTTTTCTTGATTAGGGGGAGAAAATTATATCCAAACTAAATTTTTTGAAATGCATTCTTACAAATGCTACTTTATGAGCTTGTTAAAACTTTAAGAAGAATCATAAATCATTGACTTAAATAGCCTCAGCTGACTGTTAAATCAGTCATTTAAATAAAGGGATCTTATGGGGACATATGATCAGTGTATCCTGGCCCTGCTACTACCAGAGACTGAAATTTGGGGGATCAGTAGATATTTTGTAAAAAGAACTCATTGAGTATGATTGCTATACAAACTATAATAGTATGTTTAAAGTCTAGAGAGCAAAAGGAAAGGAGAGGACAGATTTTATTTTTGTATTGTTATAATTATTGTGTGTGATAATCGCCAGAAGAAAATATAGCTATTAGCAGCCTACTGCCTTCACAAATTAGCTGTTCATATTTTTCTATATTCCTTTACCAGCATTGTCCATCCATATATTTTCAGTTATAATCATGGTATAAATGCACCTTTGCAGTCTGCTTATGTTATTTAACATATTTTCCTCCTCCCAATTCCTCCTATCTCCACTGTTCCTCTGTCGTCTTCTTATCCTTCTTTGTCTCCCTCTCATCCCTGACCTCCTTGGCTCTGATCTCTGGTTCATCTTGGGCCCTCTAGGAGAATATTTCCTGTTTGAGTGCAGCATTCCTCACTGCCTGCCCCAAGCATCAGTTTGATATTTTGGCCTCAGTTCTCCATGGCTTGGCTAGCCCTAACACATCTTGCTTACCTTTTCCCCCTTCCCCTCTGTCACCTCCTCAAAACTAGAACTTTTTTTTTTTTTTTTTCGTTTTTTGAGGATCAGCTTGTGAGGCATATGCTCTATGAAGCCCTTTTTGGTGAAGCTAAGGGCCTCGGCTGACTTCTTGCAGTCCCCACCCACTGTATATAATGGAGCTTTTTTGACCCCTTGCCTTAATGGTTTTACAAGTGAGGGCCTGAAGACATTATGTTCTCTTGTCTTACTTCCCTGTTTGCCAGGTGCTCAAGAATGATAGTTGTACAGAGTCATGAGCAATTCTGTGCTAAATATTGGTGGGGTTATCAGAGGTCAGAGAAGGTTCTTAGCACATGGAGAATGGGAAAGGTATAAGTTGTGGCTATAATATTAGGAGCCTTGGAACCAGAGTCCCTGGCTTTAAAGATTTATTCTTTTTATTTATTATATATCCCCCACTCTCTGCCTGTTCTCGCTGTGCTCATTTTTGCTTTCCTCTGTGTCTGCTTGTCTCCCCCCGCTGCGGCGACCTGCCGAGTCAGCTCACCACGTGGCGGCCTGCCTGCCCGCGGCAGCTTGCCCTGCCTGCGGCGGCCTGCCTTCTCGAGGCGGTGTGCCTGCTCGAGGAGGCCCCAGGTTCGGTTCCCATGTGGCAAACCGGAGCCCTACCAATTGATAAGCCGGTTCCCCCGCCTGCATTTTAAACCTGCTAGGGACTGCTTCTTTTTAGGCTGTGGCAAACTTTGATCTTTGGATCAGTTTACTTATTTCCTTGAGTTGTTCAGTTGCTGGAAAGTTTGGGAGGTTAACTATAGAGAAGATAACAGATATTTTCCATGAGAAATGATTTTAAAATTTTGAACCAAGTTAAGACACTTAAATAGGAAACTTTGTATAGATATTTATAAAATAAACTTGTAGGAGAAAGCATTTAAGCTGAGGGCATTGTTCAAATAGATTGCCTTAAATGAGAATTGTGATTTCATCTTTTGTTGGTTACCAGCTTTTAGTATCTTCTGAGTACCTGCTTGGTGCTGGGCAAAGAATTGTAAAGAGTATCTCCCAATAAAAAGGGCCAGGTACCCGTCCAGCATCAGATGTATTTGAAAAGCAAAGATGGGCTTTTGCTCATTAAAATCAGCCTTTATTTATCAGACCTTTTGACTCACTACATAGTATCCTTTGTTGACAGTTCGCTTCTCAACCTTCTTTCCGTATAGAGTGAGGAGGTGGAGTGGGATGGGTGGTAAGTTTGGAGAGATGCGGGGATCCAGAAGCTGTTTGAAAGGAGGCTTTTGCATAAAATGTTTCTGGACTCGAATGCCTATCACTTACATGCATACCAGTTTGCCTGGCCACAGTCTCTTTTTAAGCTTGACCTATTGTGATTGTTATTTGCCCTCTCTCTCTCTCAAAAGTGTCCTGGTTCGGATAGGATAATAAGTTACATGGTCACTCTACTGGATAAAATCGTATGCCATTCACTAAATGTACCAAATGCTTTACTTAAGCCTCACAAAACACCTAAAAAGTAGCTTCTTTTGCCACTTAGATGAAGAGAGACTCAGAAAGACTGAGTAACTTGTTTGAGATCACTCAGTGGCAGATCTGGGGAACAAAGCCCAGGCCAGAAGATTTTCGAAGTTACATGATTTTTCCCAGCCTACCACCCTAAGGGTTTAGTAAATATGGCCTCCATTGATTGTTGGATCTAGTGAAAGAATCCTGCACTGGTAAGGAAAGCCTTTACCTGGAAGAAACAATACAATAAGGAATGTCTGGATAAGGATAACGGTGATATCTGTGGCAGCGGTGCTGGGAGTGAGGGTGGAATTTTACTGTGTTTACATCCCCCAAGCTCCTGGATGCTTGTAGCCATTTGCTCCTTGAGAAGTTAAACAGAACTGCTTTGAGGGAGGAAGGGTGTATAGATCATTGTTATTCAGACTTTCACATGCATACATATTAATTGCATGTGATTAACTGGAAATTTTGTTAAAATACAGATTGAAGGGAGCCTCAGATTGTGTGTTTATAACACACTTCTGGGTATGCTGATTGGCTGTCTGCCAAGCTACACTTCTACTAGCAAGAGTATAGTTGATGAGATTCTTTCTGCCTGGGACATGGGGATAGCCATGTCCACACATGCCCTGATTTTAGAAGGGAGGGAAGAAAAGCTAGTTTTAGAGACTGATGCCCTTGGATTGTGGTAGAAGGAACTATATATCTACCTCGTTTGGGGATGGGAATGGATGTTTAAAATTGGATGTTTTTAAAGGAAGCACAGTTTTTATAATTAATACGTATGGTTCTTTTTAAAGTATATGCTCAGTGTGAGGAAGGGTATGGCCTGGGGTGGGGACAGCACCAGCATGGGTGGGTTCTCGCTTAGCTTGTTCAGAGGTGAGCAAGACTTGACGCATACACAGACAAGGAATGTGCAGAGTATCTACAGTCAGGAATAACTTGGATGGATGACACAGCAGCAAAGCTCCTTAAAAAACAAAACAAAACAAAACAGAAAACTCCAAAGGAAGGAGGTCCCTACCACAGACAGACCATTTTCTCCTTCTGGGCTATGACTGAGTGCCTATGGACACAGGGTACACTGCAGGAGACTCTGGCCAGCTATTCCTGTAACTAACAGCCTTATTCCTGTCTTATCCATTCCCCCCTTTCAGACCCAGTTATGGTGGATCCCAGGTGGGAATGCCTTCTGTATCTGGTTACTTCTCCTTGCAACAAGGAAAGAGCAAGCAGGGTGGCATATGACTAGCCTGATTCAGGTGTGAGGAGCCTGCCTGCTGAGGCTGGGACTTTTGCCCAATCCCCCTTTTGAGGAAGAAGCCCAGTCACTGGGGGTTACATTGGAAAAAGGACTGAGGAGGACAGTACGTTGGAGAAGTAGTAGAGGCTCCAAAAGCTCTGGGAAGAGCTGGACTTTCTTTGGCTTTGTTGCAGGAACTGTGAGTGGCCACAGAAATAGGGCCTTGGTCCTGGGAAGCACCCCTGAGAGGGGACCCAGGCAGCTGAAGGCATCAGTGGTCCACCACAAGTTGGCAGCTGCTGTGGGCTCCTGAAACGGTGAGAGAAATAGTATTGCTGAACCAGGTGATAGAAGCTCCTGATCACTGTTTCTGATAAGACATAACAATTCTTCTGAGGCTGTTTGTCTTATTTTGGTGTGTCAGATACTGCTTTGAGAGTGCCTGCTTAGTCTATGCCTGCAGTTGCAAGAGGGAAAGGAGGAGCTGGACCTGATACGTCTGCTCATGACGAATGCCTGTCCTGTTGGGGTGAGGGAGCTTGGGAACAGGGGTTATCCTAACCAGGGAAGGTCTTAACTCTGGCTTGTGGGTTGTGGGCTGTGTCTTACAAGATGGCACAGAGCTTCTAGAGCTGCCCGGCTACTGCCCCTCCCTCTGCCAAAGCTGACCCCTTTTCTTTGTGATGAGCTGCTCCAGACAAGCCTAGAGCATGAAGCGTTGCTCCCCAGGGTCCAAGTACACAGTGTTTTTCTGAAGGTTACCCCATTCCTCAGTGGTAAACACTGCTGTGTCAGACTGCTGCTTGTGGGCCACTTGGAGCACATAGATTTTTGCTAGCAGGATTGTGAAGCTTTGCATCGGGCTGCAAAACCAGGGCTTGAGCCAGCAGCTGGAGAGAGTCCAGGACTAGAGTGTTTTTGGGTTTGGGGGTGGAGAGCTGGGAAGAGGGAAAGGCAGGGGAGGGGAGAATGAGGGCAGAGCTACACAAGCAGGCAGTTGGCTGCTTTGGCATTGCTATCGGCAGAGAGGACTTCTGTTGTGCCTGAAGGCCACTTGGCCACCATTGCTGGAGACGGGAGGGCGCTGCCTCACCACACTGACTTACCGGCACTGCACCCAGACTATTCCAAGTAGCTGTTGTGCTATCTTTTCCCTGGGAGCCAAGTCTCCTCCCTGTCGTCGGCTCCTGCTCCTCCCCCGTTCTGTGAGGGATGATGCCGCTCTCTATTGCACGGCTCAGCCGGCTGATGTCACTGGCAGCGGGAAGCATCAGCAGCCTGATCACATGCTGGCCCAGTCTGTAATGCAGACGGGATAGGGGTGTGTGTGGGGAGGGGGCCTGTATGGCAACTGCTCTTGCTCCGACGCCCCCAAAAGTGCAGTGGCAGCGGCTGCAGCATCCAGCTAGCTTGGATGTCTGGTCCCTGAGCCTGGGCAAACTATTATTAATAATATTTATTGTTAATAAGATTGGAGAAAACAGGTCTTAACTCTGGGGTTTCTGCTATCTGCCCTCCTATCCAAAGCAGACTTCCAGGACTCTGAAGAAACAGTTACAAGCAGGATGCTTTTCCCCACCTCTGCGCAAGAATCTTCCCGTGGTCTCCCAGATGCAAATGACTTGTGCCTTGGCCTGCAGTCCCTCAGTCTGACAGGCTGGGACAGACCCTGGAGCACCCAGGACTCAGATTCCTCAGCCCAGAGCAGCACACACTCAGGTGAGTGACAGAGAATGAGTTGGCTGGGGAGGGGGCTGTATGGTGCGGTGAGCGAAGATATCCACAGCAACAGTTGTTCTGTTCTCCTTTGTACTGACCCTCCTGCCCCACACCTCCACCCCCTATACACAACATGGAGCTGTTTTGCAAGATATGGAAATGCTGGCTGTGAGTGTGGCAGGACAGATGGGTTGCTCATAAAGATAGGCATAGCTTTTCTACTTACCCTGATAAATTCCCTGGAGTTGTTAGTCTGCACCTGGGGTGGCCCTGGAAAGGGTCCCCAAGGTGACAGCCTTATGCAGAAAAGATCCAGCTAACCCCCTGATGCCCAGGCCTGTCTTGGAGATGATGTAGCAAAAACACTTTTAGGTGGGGGAGGGGACTTAAGGGGCTGATCACTGGATGTCTAGATTCCATTTTTCAGTGGCTTTTAAAACTAGGTGGCTATATATAAAGGATGAGTGGTCCCAGAATCATAGTAGATAAAGAATTTTCACTTGGGTTTAGGCTGGATAATGCTGAGATACTGGAATTAACATAAGGTTAAGAGTATTGATTGTGCAAAGGGGTAGCCAGGTCAGCTGGGTGGGGTGCCTCCTGATGCAGAGGTTTTGTTTTGTTTTGTTTTTTCTTTATTTGTGTTAAGACTAACCAGGTGATGAAGGAAGAGCCATTTCCCTTTTTTCTTCTTGGTGGGATTTGATGGGGACACATTGAAGGGGGTACTTGGCAACCCATTGAACTCCTTCTGCTCACACTTCCCCATTGCCTACTTATTCCCTCTTGTGATATAAGGGAGAGGGTTAGGCCGGACCTAAGTCTTGGAGTATCCAGGAAGAAATGTGAACTTAAGAAATACTATAGAACAGAGAGCAGACAGTGAGTGCAAACAACGAGGGAGGGTATAAATAAATAAAAATCTTTTTAAAAAAATTATAGATATCGTTGAAATCTGCATATTTTACTTTATGTAAATTATACCTTAATAAAAAAGAATATTGGCAGATACTGTAGGAAGGTGGAAAGGTAGTAAGCAGGTGCTGACAGTGGCATACACTGAGCCTGCCACCTTCTCTTGCCTCCCCTGCTCCAGTAGTCGGCAGACATGGCAGCAAGGTACTGTCTTGTTGATTTCTCTGGCCTCCACCCTGTTTAGCGCAGGTCTTTTTTCAGTCTGCTTTGCAGAGCTGGGACTCTTGTGTCTGTTTGATATTGTAATGCCTGGTTGTTTTGGTAAAATGCCATTTAATTTGGTAGTGGTGAGAAGAGCAATTGAATTTTTTTTTTATTTGGATGTGAGTGGGGAAGAATTCCATTCTCTGTTCCATTGCCTTAAGTAACTGCCTCTGGGTTGAGGTAGGGTTTCTTGAAGTACTGGCCTTCAGCTGACTGAGGTTTTATCGGAAAGCTTGATAACTGCCCTGTTTTCCTGGGCAAGGAAGTTGTGGTGTCATGGTTTGGTCTCCTGTGCATGGAGATCTTGGCTTGGAGGCCCTGGTAGTTTCTTTTGTGTGGTACTTTGAAGCCAACCTGTGCAGCCTGTGAAGCTGACCTTGTCCTGTCCTCACTCCCATTGTATCTGAGGATTCCACACAGGAGATGGCCCTCGAATTGGTATTAGGTTGGGGTGTGGCCCTCTTTGACTCTGGTTTCTTTTAGCTACAAGACTACTTCTGGAATGTATTACAGCAGCAGGCCCATAGAAATGCAGGTCAGCCTGACTTGGGACTTAGAGAGCTTAGCCCGAAAGTTATCATGAAATTAAGGTGTAAAATAAATGCTTGGGGTTCAGCCATGATTTCCCCAACTTCCCTACCACCTAAGTACCTGTGCCTGAAGCTGTTTGTCCCTGAAGTGGGGATGGATTTACTTCTCCACCTTCTATCCCAAGCACTTTAGTGATAAGTATAACATGGTTTTGTGGATCAGGGAGGGGCTGGTCTGTAACCCTGGATTTCACAGAGAGCAGATGTTGCCCCAGCTGCATGATCTGGGTGTGAGCAGGGTTAGTCTTCCTTTCTGAGGGTTGAGGACACACCCATCCCTAATCACCATATTGTCCTTGGTTTTAGAGCCTTGGTGACAGCCACCTCTATTTCCCTGAGCTCTGGGCCGCCATGTAAGACCCACAGGAGGGTACCGCCTCCTCGGAGTAGGACACAGCCCTCCCACCAGCCAGCTGCAGCACCAGATCATGCACCCTTGCCAGCAATGCGGGAACATGCAGCCCACATTCCAGTGCCTACACTGCCTTCCCATCTGAAGACAGACTAGCTCATTTTCTTCAAAGAGGGAGGTGATATTTCACCATCTCCTGGCACTGTGCTGCTCCTCTGGGGCATAGATAGGGGTCAAAGAACAGTTTCTGACTCGGTCTACCAGCACATGAGGCTGACTGGGAGTTATTCTTATAGACAGTCTGTATGGGGCCTAGAATGCAAGCTGATTTTCTGGTTGGTGGCTTATTGCCCCAGGCAGCTATGGTTTCATAGCTGACCATACCACTCTGAGTATTTGGTAATGTGGGGAGCAAGTTTAGAGATAGGAGGACTCTTAACTGAAAATTTTGGCTAAATTCATTCAGCAAACATTAATTGGCTGTGTGCCAGGCACTGTGTTAGGCTCTGACGGTACATCAGTGAATAAGATAATTATTACCCTTAAAATTCTGTGACTGTCAAGAGAAATCAGATAAGCAAGCATACCAAAAACAGCATCATAGTTGCTGTGTTTGGGACTTTTGTTTTCTTCCCTAAGGATTTTTTTTGCATTGGGACCATATTTCATTGGGTTCTCAGCATGAGGCTGGTTCATGGGGACCATTCTCCAGGGTCCTTGTGCTCTGCAGATTTCACTGGCTGCAGAGGCTGTAGGAGGACCCTAGGGAAGGGTCTGTCCTTGAGCCAGCGTTGGTTTGGATGTGGCGCTTTGTGAGATCGCTCTGGCGTAGACTGCACCTACCCTGAGGCTAGGCTATACACGTCTTGCTAGAGAAGGAGCCCTTCAGGGCAAAATGAATATTAGAAATGGGTTTTTCTCTGGGACCCTAATGGCATGTGTCCAGAGCTACCTTTATCCTGCTTGCTGTGTCTAACTCCAATAATGGAACAGCAGAGCTTTGGAAGCTGTCCTCAGTATCCTAGGATGGGAGGTGGGGTGACTAAAAGCCACCATTTATCAACTCCTTATGCTAAGTACTTTGTATGATTTTAATGCCTACACAGCCTTGTGATAGGCATACTATTATTATTTCTATGTTACAGGTGAGGAAAATAGGCTCCTAGAGGTTGTGAAGTATCAAAAGTGACAAAGTTTTGCAGACCCTGAACTCTTGGGTTCCAAAATTCTTATCCTTTCTGTTATACATATATTCCTTTCAGTAGAACTCTAACATGTCGGACAAGATATCTTATTTAAGGTGGGCTATCTGTAGACACCCTAAGGGACTGTCCAGCCAGAGTTGAGGTGTTCCTTTGCTGAAGTCCCTAAACACCAGGGAACACAACAGACAATTCTGACTCCCTCTCTACCCCTGAGTCTCAGCTCATACTGTACTACCTGCTGGACGTGTCTTCCTGCCTTCCTCCTTGTGACTCTTGCATGCAGCATTACTCAGCAGGAAAATGGGGTGACTCTGAAAATCTGCTTTGGGGGACCTGGAAACAAGGACTCCTAAGGAATGCCTTGTACAGAAGCCCAGTGGGGAAACGAGATGCTCAATCCAAAGAGGTCAGAGGACATGTCCTGTTTCCTCCCACTCCCCTTTAGGAGTCCCCTGAAGAGTAACCTGTTCATCTTCTCTGGTTTCTCCCCACTGCTAACCAGTTAATGGAATATTCCCTGTGAGCTCTGTCGCTTGCAGGGCTCCCCATTGGTCTGCCCATTAGATCAACCTGGGATGAGAGAGGAGTCTTTAGCATTTTGCTTCTGCTGCTGATGTACTTCCAGCTTCTACTAAACAGCCTTTCTGAAGCAACATGCAGAATAGGATTGAGTCCATCTTATATGGTACATGGACTTCCTGGACCCAACCAAGATCTCATGCAACTCTGCTTACACTGCCCAGTTCTTCCCTACTGTATTCCCAGCATGTGGCACAGTGCCTGGCTCATTGGTGGCTTAATAAATATTTGTTGAATGAATGATGATCGCTGAGCCACTGTGTTAATCCTGGGTGTTTTCAAAATGCAGAATTGAGACAAGGTCTCTCTCAATCTTCTGCCTCCTACTTGTGCTGATCAACTGGATGGACAGATTCTTCAAGGATCTGGGCCCCCATAGCTCTAGGGCATGATAATGCATTTATATAATAAGTTTTTATCATACACTAGAACATGAGTCCTATCATGGAAACCAGTAGTCTATTCCAGGAGCAGCTTTCAGTGCAGAGAGGAGGGAGAGAATCTGGGAAGCAGTATGATAATGGGGTGCTTTTCAGGTGAGAACGAAGTTGGAGATGGTTGGGTACAGGCGCAGGGTATGCTTTGACCTTACATGGGACGTGGATTTGTCTTTTCTGCAATCTTCAAAGAGGAAGATTGGTGGTCACATTGGGGAGGAGTATGTTTGGTACTATCTTAGACTTGCGGGACCCAGAATAAGTAGTGGGAGTTCAGATTCAAAAGGTCACCACCTGGTTTAGGATGTGATGTAGAGTCGTAGGTTTGGGATTACACAGTCAGTACTGTCTGTCTGCATACCTGGGTTGGGTTCTGCCTTCCCCTGTTCCCCACCTCTAATGACTTCAGATAGATCCCGAGCAAGCATCCTAGATCAAGGGCAGGGAGAGGAAGAAAGGGTTCCAGGTATGAAATCTTACATCCCAGGCTAGATATAATGGCTTCTGTGGTGTATTTTTCTCTCAACCATGCCCATTAGATAACAAACATATGGCTCTGCTGTGTTGGGCCTGATTTCAGACCCAGCTGAAATGAAGCTCAGACAGTGTCTTGTGATGTAAGCATCCCGTGTTAGGAGTCCTTTGCTGCCATTGCTGCTGCTGCCATCAGACTCTAGGTGCCTTTGTACTCTTGGGGAAGGCGTCAGAAAATTCGAGCAATGACTCAGCTATAAAACCCACAGGAGCTGGCATAGAAGGGTGAAAGTGGAGAAAGTTAACAATCAGTCTAAAAATATTACTGCTGATTTTGTCTACTGTACCCTCTGAGGTAGCATTAATGAGTTGGAACCCTCTGCCAGGTCTTCTCCTCCCTGTGACTTCTATAAGAGCTGTCTGTACTGCTGCTAATGCCTGCCAGCATGTGAGTGGGGTTGGGTACCTCTGTTCCATGAAGAGCACAATTTCTTTCTTGGTTGCCTCTGGAAGATGCAGATTTGCTGAACACTTGGACACCAGGGCTGGAGGTACTTGGTAAATCTCAAGACTCTCTGCAGTCCCTGAGTTGTAAATGCCAGGACAGAAGCAGAGCTAGGGAGCCAGCTGCCTCAACCCACCCCCAAGCCATCTAGGTTAATGCCTGACATCTAACCTTCCTGAAGCTCCGTGTCCTGTGGTAGAGAGGCAGTTTAAGATCAGGCCCTGGCCTGTAGCATAAGGGACCTGGGTTTAAGGTGGATTAGTTAGAGAGAGTGTCTTTCCATTTACTTGCTGTTTTGAGTTAGGAAAAAGGGAGCAAGCCCAGGGAATGAGTCATTGTTAACCTGTTGCTTCTTCCTTCCTGCTGGGAATCGATGCTGCCCACTGAGCAACCTTACATAGGGGGCATGTGTTCTTATGAGCTGAGCTTGGATCTAGAACTAGATCCCACCTTCTCCAGGAGCCCATAGTCTCTGCCACTTGCTCTCCTTTGATCTGTTCTCAGGGAGCCACCTGACCAGGCCCTGTGAGATGTTGTGCTATAGAAGGATGATTAGGTCATTTTAGGGCTTCTGCCCATGGGTGACAGTTGCAAGAAACTTGGCACCTTCTGCAGGTTAAAAGAAACATTAGGGTAGCTGATGTGGCTCCAGCATTTGGGTACCCACCTACCATGTGGGAGTTCCCAGGTTCAGTTCCCAGTGCCTCCTAAAAAGCAGACGGGCAGACACAATGAGCTCAAACTATTGGGGGAGTTGGGGGGGGGATAAATAAAACAAATCTTTAAAAAAAAAAAAACAGCCAAAAAATCCTAAGCCTCTTGATGCTTGCTTATCTTCCCTGTCTCTTCTAGTCTTGCTCATACAGTGTCCTTGGCCCCTTCCAATTCAATATTGCAGGAAAATGAATTATCCCAGATGTGTGAATTCTGGGGCATCTGATTGATCTTCCTTCTCTAAGGGATGGAATTGTCCCTTTCTGAGCCATCAGTCCAAACTCTTCCCCGTTTTTCTGTGCTGTTGGTATAGTGTCCAGCGAGGTACTCTTCCTAGCTCCTTGTACTTGGATGCAGGAATATATTTCAGCGGCTTTGAGGATACCAACAGATTCTGGGGAGGATTGGTCAGGGCAGGGGAACTTTTCCACCCTGTCCTTCCACTGTGCTCATCTGCAACCAGAGTAGCTCTCTAACCTGAATCTATTTCATATATTCAGTTCCCTTTGAAGAAGGTTTTTTGAAACTCGTAAGGAGTATCATCACAGATTTGATGAAGCAAGTCAGTCTCTAAACCTCTGTTTTGATGATGGCGGGGTGGGAAGAGGATTGTAAACCAGAGTTCTTCCCCTAAGTCTGAGTTGTATATAAGTATTATGTCCTTAAATTGAATAACCTTGATAACCTTAGTAAGCATACTGGCGGCTCTAAGTGATATGGTACTTCCTTTCTTTCAGTAGTGTTTAACAAGCATTGATCACCTGTTCTCTGCCACATGTTGCACTAATTACCTCTGGAGTGGGGTGGTAAGGATGGTCTTTGGTATGCTTGGTTGAGAAGGCAGAACTTTGCACACATGTGCCTACAAATATCTATACAGATGTTTTTGAGGCTTTAGGAAGCTTGTTTAAAAAAAGAGTATTTCCTCTCATGGGCAGAGACTCCAGAGGTGCTCAGTTACTATCATCTCCCCTGGGGATTCAAGGCCCTGTTACTTGGGCTTGATTTTTTCTTTTCTGGTGAGATCAGTTGCCTTGAAAGAGGCAAAAAAAAAAGCCAAAGGGAATTGACTCATTTTTCTTCCTTTTATTTCCCCCACTAATAATTTTTTTAAAAAGATACTTAGATTACATAAATGTTACACAAAAAATATAGGGATTCCCATATGCCCCCATCCCCAAATCTCCCACACCCTCCCACCTAAACATCCTTTATTATTGTGGCATATTCACTGCAATTGATAAATGCATCCTGGAGCTTTGCTATTAAGCATGGACCATAGTTCACATTGTAGTCTATACTCTCTCCCACACAGTTCTGCATGTTATGTGATGATTAAAAAATTGGCTATATGTCATTGCAGTGGCATTCAGGATGATTCCCAAGTCCCAAAAAAGCCCCCATATTAAACTGTTTTTCCCTCTCCCTGCCCCCAGAACCTCCAGTGGCCACTGGCTCTACATCAGTGTTATAATTTCTTCTATTGCTAGCATCACAATATGTCTATAGTAGAATACCAGTAAGTCCACTCCAGTCCATAGTTCTTTCTCCAAACCTGAGGATTCTGGGATGGTGATGTCCACTCCACCTCTAATTGAGAGGGGGCTTATATCCCATAGGGAAGATGGATGGGACTGTCTTGCTTGCAGTTGCAGACTCTCTCTGTTCCTTGGGATGGTCGTTGTCCGTCATCATCTCCTTGTTAGTTGTCCTGGGTGAGTCCAATGAGCTGTAGAGTAGGTGTTGTAGCTCCGCTGAGGTTCCGGGCCCAGCTGGCACATTCTATGTGGAAATAATTTCAAATTTACAGAATTTATAAAAATGAAAAAAAAAATTATATATAGAACTTCTGTATTCCCTTTATCCAGATTCTCCTATTGTTGGCATTTTACCCCTGTTGCTTTATCATTTATATGTTTGTTCTCTCTCTCTCTCACTGTATATATATATATTTATAATTAGAGATGTTCTCGTGTACATTGATATTTAACAAAGCAGTTACCAACTCCACTAAATTTAAAATTTATTAAACTCCTATTCATATTCCAATTTTGTTAAGTGACCCAGTAAGGTCTTTTATCCTCCTGTACCTTCCTGTCTTCTCTTATGTATCTTCCCCAAGCAGCAGGCCCTGCTGCCTTTATTTTTTGCATAGTATGAGCTTGCAAAGTCCCTTGGTTTTCTTGAACATTTTTCACAAGATTTAGCTTGTTCTGGCTGTCACTTTTCCTGAAACTATTGTCACAATCTGTGCCACTCTTTTTTTTTTATATATTTTTATTTGTTCCTGGTTACTTATGTCTCTTTGCTTCTCCAGTATTCCCCCACCCCGGCCCCAGCACACACTAACTCCAGGGTTTTCAGAGCCCAGACTCTCTTTGGGAAATGTCCTGTATAGTCACCTTGCTTCCTGGGTTTCTTTAATTGGTGCCTCTTTTATTCTCCTGGCTATTACTTGTCATTGTGCTTTCAGAGTTGTATTTAACCTCAGTCTTCT
>PVKH010010897.1:0-18023 GCA_004027955.1 Chaetophractus vellerosus | reverse complement strand
GATTAAGACCCAACATGAATGAGGTGGGTCATCTTAACTGAAGATTCTACTCTCCAAAAGATCCTACTTGCAATGGGTCCACACCCACAGGAATGGGTTAACTTTAAAAACATACTTTTCTGGGGTACATACAGCTTCAAACCACCACAGGGAGCAATTGAATTCTGAATTACTTGGACAAGTTAGTTGATCTTGCTGAGTTTTAGATTCTTTATCAACAAAATGTGTCATAAGGGAAGCCTCTATGTAAGATAGCTAAATTTCACTGAAGTAAAGAAGCAGATTGTTTGTCTTTAGAGTAGTACAATTCTAATATGTTCCCTGTAAATTTGTTTCTCCTGAATGTGTATATCATCTTTCTTTTTATAAGAAAATGCAGATTTACAAATATCTAATTCTGCTTGAAATGATTTAGAGAGAAATATTCCTACTCCACTTTGTTTTTGTGTGTTTTTGCTTGTTTGTTCCTCAGCATTATAAAATTCTCTCTTTTATAATGAGAGAATCTGGAAGCTCCTTTTGCTACAGCATGCTTACAATCTCCAGAACTACCTGGATCTCTTTAAATAAATAGCTGCAATATAAGATATTTGATTCTCAAAATTACATTTTTAACACAATCAGAAGGAATATTTCCAGAGATATAAGATGACTGTCCATGCTATCGAGGTGGCAAGCCACTCTTAGACCCTGAAATGTCAAAGCATTCCATTATGGTTAGGAAGATTAATACAAAAGAAGGTCATATGCCAACATTCTAGTTTAGGAGAATATATGATCTGTATTAATCTAAATAATTGAAATTTTGGTACCTTACAAATTTCTCATGCTATAAGGGGATCATCATTTCATGTATTAAATATTGATAGGATACTTTTTATAAAGTCTGTTTAAAATGTAATTTATGGTATAGTAAGAGAGAATTTAAGATTTCAGAATTATATAAAGGAAAGGAATAAATGAGTGAAATAGTTTAAGATTTTTCATGGCAACGTAGAAGAACTTAAATATCTAAATCGACAGAAAGTTTCAAAAAATAAAAACTTCAAAAAGAAAATTTGATTTCAATAACAACTGAAATTATTTAAATGATTTCAGTGTTCTATAACTGTGCATTTTCCTCTATTTTATTTCAGATTACCAAAATCTTGGAAGAGGAACAGTATATATTGACATAAGATGTTCAGACTTATTCTTTCTAGGCTCCAAGGAAGCAGATAGATGGCTTGCTTAGCAATACTAAGTGATGTTTCACTAGAATTACAGTGACCCTCCTCTGAGGTGTTTTGGTAATGGTATTCTCTGAATCCTTCAAGGTATATGATATCTAAAATGAGATATCTAATTTTGAAATTGAGTGCCAAAAGGTTTTGGACTTGTGAACTTTATGAGCAACATAAAGAATACATTGAAAATTAATGAGAGGGAGATCCAAGATTGTAGAATAGGGAGCTGGCAGGCTGCACTCCTCCTCCAGCAGCTAAGGGGAGGAAGGCAGGCTTTCTGAGTCTAGGGGACACTTCTGGGCTGCAGGGGTGTTCAGAGAGGCGGCTGGAGAAGAGGTCTGATCCGGGTACCTGGGAAGAGGCAAGCAAAGGAGCAATTGACCTGTTTGGGAGTACCCAGAACTGCACCAGAACAGTGGAGCATCTAGCCAGCATCAGGATGCCCAGCCAGACACCAGGCAGTCAGGATTGTCCCATGCTGCTGGACAATCAGGGCAGTAAAGGAGTGCCCAGAGGGTACCAGGGGAGTGGCAGGCTGTGGAGCCAGCAGGCAGGGGTGGGAGGGCACCGGGAAAGAGGGGAGATATGGGGCAACTTGGCTCATGTCGGGGTACCTAGCCAGAAACCAGGTGGACTGTGGAGCAATCAGGTAAGTGTAGAGGTTCCAAGATGAGCACCAGAGGAGTGGTGAGCCATGGGACCATCTAGCCAGTGAAGGGGACCTAACTGGAGATGGAAGCTTGAGAGGGAGGCTGTTTTATTTTTTTCCTCTTCTTTCTTTTTCTTCCCAACTCTTATGATGTACATGGATGTACATGTCCAGGAAGTACAGCATGCTCCAAATAGAATAAATCCTAGCAGGCCTACTCTGAGACTCATACTAATCAAATTGTCAAATGCCAGAGATAAAGAGAGAATCCTGAAAGCAGCAAAGAGAAGAGATCTGTCACATATAATGGATGGTCAATAGGAATAAGTGTTTATTTCTCATTTGCAAACCTGGAAGCAAGATGGCAGTGTTATAACATAGTTAATGTGCTGAAAGAAAAAAAAAACCAAAACTGCCAACCAAGAATTTTGTATCCAACAAAATTGTCCTTCAAAAATGAGGGAGACATCAAAATATTCACAGATAAACAGAAATTAATAAACAAGTTCAGTAAAGTGGCAGGATATAAGATCAATATGCAAACATTTTTAAAATAATGTTTTCTACACTAATAATGAGGAATCTGAGAAGGAAATCAATAAAAAAATTCCATTTACAATAGTAATGAAAAGAATGAAATATCTAGGAATAAATTAAACTAACGATGTAAAGGTCTTGTAGACAGAAAACTACAAAACATTGCTAAAAGAAATCAAAGGAGTCAAATAAAAGGAAGGATATTCCATGTTCATGGATTGGAAGACTAAATATCATTCAGATGTCAATCCTGCCCAAATTGATTTACAGATTCAATGCAATCCCAACAAAAATTCCAACATCATTTTTTACAGAAATGGAAAAGCCAATTATTAAGTTTATTTGGAAGGGTAAAAGGCCCCAACTAGCCAGACATATCTTAAAAATGAAAAACGAAATTGGAAGACACACATTACCTACAGAGGTCAAAACTATATGGTATTGGTACAAGGATAGAAATATTGACCAATGGAACCAAAGTGAGAGTTTAGAAATAGATCCAACATCTACAGGCAACTGATATTCAACAAGGCAGCCAAGTCCACTCAACTGAGAAAGAATAGTCTCTTCAACAAATGGTGCTGGGAGAACTGGATATCCATATCCAAAAGCATGAAAGAGTATAGTAGTCAGCCAAAAGGGGTGCTGATGCAAAATACCAGAAATCTGTTGGCTTTGATAAAGGGTATTTATTTGGCATATAAGCTTACAGTACCAGGCAATAAAGCATAATTTACCTCCCTCACCAAAGTCTGTTGCCACGTGTTGGAGCAAGATGGTTGCCAAAGTCTGCCAAGAGTTCAGGCTTCCTGGTTTCCTCTCTTCCTGGGGCTTGTTTGTCTCCAGGCTCATCTACCCTGCTCTTTCCACAAGGCCAGCAGTAGACTATCAGGCTCTCTAGGCTTTGTCTCTCTCCCTGGGGCTTGATTCTCTCCGGGCTCAGCTGCTCGGCTTCTCTGTGTGTTTTCTTCTCCGACTCCAGCTCAAAACTCCAACCTCCTTTTCTGTACTGTGGTTTCTCTATGAGTCCTGCCCACCAAGGGGGTGGGAATGCAATGTCCTACTGATGTGGCCCAATCAAAGCCTTAATCATCAAGTAAAAGTGAAGCCTCTGAATCCAATATAATCTAATATGTCCAGAGGGACAGACCAGTTTACAAACATAATCCAATATCTATTTTTGGAATTCATAAACAATATCAAACTGCCACAAAGAGAATCCCTATCGCATGCCCTATACAAAAGTTAAGTCAAGATGGATCAATGACCTAAATATAAGAGACAGGACAATAAAGCTCTTATGTAATCTAAGTATCTTTTAAAAATAAATATGAAAAAGTACATTTTAACAAAGAAGATAATGTAGGGAAGCATCTACTTGATCTTATAGTAGGCAATGATTTCATAAACTTTATACCCAAAATACAAGCAATGTAAGAAAAAAAAAGAGATAAATGAGACTTCCTCAAAATTAAAAACTTTTGTGCTTCAAAGGAACTTGTCAAGAAAGTGAAAAGGCAGACTACTCAATGGGAGAAAATATTAGGAAACCACATATCCAATAAGAGTCTAATATCCAGCATATATAAAGAAATCCTACATCTCAATAATAAAAAGACAAACAATCCATTAAAAAACAATGGGCAAGAGACTTGAACAGCCATTTTTCTAAAGGGGAAATATGGATGGACAAAAAGCACGTGAAAAGAGGCTCAACATCACTGGCTATTAGGGAAATTCAAATCAAATCTATGATATATCATTTCATACCTATTAGACTAGCTGCTATTAAAAAACAGAAAACTGCAAGGTTGGAGAGGATGTGGAAAAATGGGAACACTCATTCGCTGCAGGTGGGAGGGTAGAATGGTACAGCCACTGTGAAGGACAATTTAATGGTTCCTCAGGAAGCTAATTATAGAATTTCCATATGATCTGACAATTCCACTACCAGGTATATACCCAGAATAATTGAAAGCAGGGATACAAATAAATATAGGCACAGAAATGTTCATAGTGGTATTTTTCAGAATTGCCAGTGAATGGAGGCAACCCAGGTACCTATTAGCAGATGCATGGGTAGACAAGATATGGTATATGATTACAATGGAATGTTATTCAGCTGTAAGAATGAATGATATATTGATACACGTAACCACATGGATGAACCTCAAGAACATTATGTTGAGTTAAATAAGCCAGACACAAAAGGACCCATATTACATGATTTCACTGATATGAACTAAGGATAGTGCACAGACTCATGGAAGTGAGTCTGGATGATAGGCTACCAGGAGATAGAAGCAGGGTAGAGAATGGTGAGCTTATGATTAATCTGTGCAGAATTTATAATTAGGTTGATTGTAACAGATTGGAAAAGGACAGAAGTGATGGTGGCTCAGCGATATGAGTGCAATTAACAACACTGAAGGGTAAGTGTGAACATAGTTGAAAGGGGAAGTTTGGAGCTATCCATATTAGGAGGAAAGCAGAGGAAAAATTGGATGACTGTATAATTTAGCAAACTCTGGGTATGGCCCAGGATTGTGGTTAAGATTACAAACATAAGAATGTTCTTTCAGGATCTATAATAAAGTTATATCACTAGTACAGGGTATTGATAGTGGGAGAATATATGAAGAAAATGCACCTAAAACCTATTTATATGGGCTATGAATGTATTTGTATTGTCATAAGTATTTTTTCTCAATAGACAGAGGCCACACAGTAGCTAAAAAAAACCATTCAACTTCCATACTGATGAAGTCCTGGTACTTTCTCAAATAAAATGTCAAAAAGCTCTGGAATATATAAGCCATGCCTAAGGAAAAAAAAACCAAACAAACAGGTCAGTATACCAAGCTCTTGATCCTAACGCTTGTACTTATGAACTTTATTCCTGTAAAAATGAAATTTAGCCAAAAGTATAATTAATGCCCAAGAGATACCTCTGGAAAATTTCCTTGTTACTCAAATGTGACCTTTCTCTAAGCCAAACTCAGCAATTAAACACACTACCTTTCCCCCAATGTGGTGCATGACTCTTAGGAATGAGTCTCCCTGGCACCAAGAGATTATTACCAAGTGCTAACCAGCAATGCATTTGGAAAAAAACTTTGACCAAAAGTGGGAAACATTAAATAAAGAAGAGCTTTTATGGCTAAGAGATTTCAAAGTGAGTTGGGAGGTCATTCCAGTGATTATACTTATGCAGGTCCCAACCGGGTCCCAACCAGATTTCATTAACTGCCACAGTAAACAAAGCCTCAAACAAGTGTGATCCTGAAGGCTTTAGAAATGTCTGGACACCAGAGGCAAGTCTCATAGCCTCATGAAATCAACACCTCCTCGGTGGGCCCTATTTGGTAATATATGATAATCTATTTCACCAATATAACTTAGTTATACTCATTTATAATTCCCATACTCATGTTTCTTCTACTCCTTTTATTTGAAACAATAATTTTCAATATATGCATTAAATATATGGGTACATATCTAAGACTTAACTTGGATTGTTCGTATGCCATTACAGACCTAAATCTCAGCAGAGTTGCGTCCAACTCCTACTTTCCAGCTCTTCAGGCTTGCCCTGGACAACTGACAAAAGGATTATGATGGATCTGTCCTATCCCAAAAAACAAGGAGTATCTACAACTGCAAGCAAGACAATTTCTTCCATCTGCCTCATAATATCTAAGACAGCCTGAAGCAGTCAGAATGGACATTGTTCTAAACCCCTCAAAATTGAGAAATGAACAAACATAAGAGTGGAGTGTAACCACAGACCAAAGTAGGTTTACTGTTATTGTAGTTATTATCTTGATTTAACAGAACAACTTGTAACATTGATATAAAGTTAGTGATTGCCAGGGGTTCAGAAGGGAGGGGGACAGATGAATATGTGGAACACCGGGCTTATTTAGGGCAGTAAAATTATTCTGTTTGATACTGAAATGATGTACAATGACATTATATATTTGTCAAAACCTATAAAACTGTACAGCAAAACATGTAAACCATAATGTAAACTATAGACTTTGGTTAGTAGCAATGCTTCAATATTGGTTCATTAATTGTAAAAGGTGTACCATACTAATGTAAGATGTTAATAAAAGGGAATAAAAAATTCACCATGTAGAAGAATTCTAAAAAAATTTCTGTAGATAGAACCCCCTCAAGGAGTTGAATAATAAATCCCCACACTTTAGGAGTGGCCTGTGCATAGTCAATTCCCTTCAATGAGCACAGCATCAGAAGGGGGAAAAGAGTAACTCTACATGAAGAAACCTGAGAAAACTTACCTGAGCCAGGTGGTCAACAGCAAGATCTAAAGTGATAGGTCATGTTGACTGCATGTAATCTTCAGATTAGGGGTTCTTAACAAGGAGTCAATGAGCTTTAATTTAAATTTAAAAAAAGCATTATTCTTTTGGGGACATGTTTGTGCAGGTATGAGATGCTTATTAGATAATACACAGTATAGTGTGGACTTAGTAAGGGGTCAGTGGTTTTCACCTGACTGGCATAGGGGTTTGTGGATCAAAAAGGTTAAGAAGCCCTGCTTTAGATGATATGGTGAGACGAGCATTTCATCTTTCTGGTTTTCCTCGCTACAACCCATAACCCTTGTTTAACCATGAGAAAAACTTCAGATAAACCCAAATTGAAGGATAATCTACAAAAACTTGACTAGTCTGAGAAACTGTCATATCTGTAAAGAGCCTAAGGAAACATGATGACTAGATGTAATGTGGCATTCAGGATGTGATCCCATGAGAGAAAATGCACATTAAGTAAAAAATAAGGAAATTCAAATAAGGTATGGATGCTGGTTAGTAATAGTATATTGATTTGATTCATTAGTTGTGATAAACATACCATACTAATGTAATGTTAATAAGAGGGGAAATTTGGGTGTGGATATACTTCTCTGTAAGTCTCAAACTAGTGTAAAATAAAAATTTTATTTAAAAATAATAAAAAGAATACATTGCAACAAATTGAATTAATCTATCAAAACAACAACTGCTTATTGTTTTAATAACAAAAATATTGAGATTTGCATTTTGCTTTCTCTTGATATTCTGTTTATTTAAAAATATATATAAGGCTAATGGGTGTATATATTTAAAAATAGGCATCAATTTGAGATTTTTTGTGTGCTGCAAAATCATCTAGATAATTTTCATCTCCTAAAATTTGCTCAAAAAGAGAGAAAATGCCAATATGCTATGACTTCTTTTACAGATTATTTCAATACTGTTTGATATTTTTTCAAAACTGTGAGCACCTAAATTTATTTTTTACCTCATAAATAATATACACACTATAAGAACCATCAAATAGATCACAGCCAATTAATTCCATTTCAGTGCTGCCGTGAAAATGCTGCACTTTGCTTTCTATGTATAGCAACAAGAAAATGTTTTGTTCTTATTAAAGTTTGAAGTATTAAAAAGTGTTGCTATTTTGTAGAACAGAAAAACACTGACCTTGGAATTCCAATTGTAGCTCAAACTTCACTCCTGCTCTTCCACATATTAACAAAGTGACCTTGGACCCATCACTTAAACTTTATGAGTCCTAATTTCCTTCTCTGTAGAAGAAGCTCGTAGCTTACCCTTCTTAAATACTGGATTACTGGGGAGGGTCAGAGGATATAACAGATATTAAATCACTTGGTAAATATTAAAGTAATAGTGTTATTATTATTACTACTACTGCTGCTGTTATTATTATAGATCTCCCTTTATTGTGTTTTAAATTTCCTTAAAAGAAAGAGGATGGGGGCCGGCTGGATAGCCCAGTGGATAAGGGCACTGGCATACCACATGGGAGGCCCCGGGTTCGGTTCCCAGGGACCTCTCCAAGAGGGCAGACAGCCTTGAGAAAGGCAAGCCGCCATGGGCGGGGCAAAGCCACCGTGGCCAAGGCAAAAAGCTGCCACGGGCAGGGCGGAGCCGCCACAGGCATGGCAAAGTCACCCGTGAAACACGGAGCTGCCGCCTGCAAATCACAGAAGCCGAGCAGCCCACAAAACACGGAGCAGAGCTGCCCGTGAAACGAATGGAAACACCCATGAGCAGAACGAGCCACCTGCGTGGAGGGCCGACTCGGCGCGTTGCCGCAAGGACGGGGGGAGACAAGAAGCAGACTTAGAAAAACACAGAAGAATGGACACATAGCAAGAGCAAGCAGAAAGGGGAGGGAGATGTGTAACAAAAAAAATAAATAAAATAAAATAAAATAAAACTTATTCTCAAAAAAAAAAAGAAAGAGGATGTATTTTAAGGAAGTCAATTAAATGACATCACTTTTGATGATAGTAAGGCAATTAATAAGAATAGAGGGGAAAAAAAGGTTTACCATGTTAACATTGATTGTGAATTAATATTATAGTGTATATAAAGCTTACAAGGACATACATGGTTACCTGACAAAACATGCATCTGATTATTATATAATATATAAGATGTTTTATTCATGTTAGTTGAGTAATGTTGAACAAGTTAAAAGTGACATTTAAACCAGAGTGGAGGAGTTAAGTGTGAAGCAAACTTTTATTTGCCAAAATATGTACCTGGTATTCTTACAGATTTTGTGGATAAAAATAATTTTTAAAGTTTCTTCACACTAGACATATTTTTCTTCATGTGAGTCCTCATGTTTTAAAGGCTATTGCTATAACAATTTTTGTACCCAGTTCTTTTGGCATTAATAGTGTATTAAGATAAAGTTTTTAAAATTTGGAAGCTCTCCATAAAATTGTTTTAACTTAGAAACTGTTATTTGGGGAATAGTAGAAAAAGAAAGGAGTTCAATTAGGGTTGATTGATATTTAAAAGTATTATATAGAAAAGGAAGCATTGCATTATATCAAAGTTAAAATGAATTTGGATTTATGACTCAAAAAAGTGTATCTTTAACAGTTTGTAAATCTGAAATTATAAACAGAGAGTGAGTTTCAGATTTGGAATATTACTGTAGGATTTGTTTGAAAATGCTTCTTATTCAATGAATATTTAAAGTCTAACATATTTCCATAATTTTTAATCACCTCGACTTTTCTCCTAGTAAAGCAGAAAGATTCACTTTACTAAATTAAAAAATGAAATCTTAGAGGAAATTTTGGAATCCAGGTTAGATAGAGTGATATAAGTCCTTAATTCTATGACAAAAGATGAATTTTACTTTGCTATCCATTATAATTTATGGGTTTTTGATTTTAAAAAATCAAAGATTTAGGTTTTGACTAAAATATATATAAAATATATAGTCTATGTATCCATTCAATATTTGACTTATTTGCCAGTATTTTTTACAAAGTAATTTCCAGTAGCAAACTGATGATTCTCTTCTCATCCTTAATAAGAATGTCTTTATGCCTGATTATTATATCCTCAGGGTAAAATAAAAAGCATATTATCCTAAACAACAATTACTCTTGTTTTGGGTGTGATTGGCTAGCTGGTTGAATTTAATAAGCATGTTCCCCTCATTTATCCTCCTTTAGCTAGGAATCTGTCAGTCTTCATTGGAGAAGATTGAATCATGCTGACTACCTGGATTGTAAAGATATATTTTTCTTCTGTTTTACAGGAATTTAATTAATGAATCAGAAATAAGAAATATGAGTTTTAATATTAATTTGGTGTCATTGATTGAGTCAGAAAATACATGTTTAAGTCTTTTCTTTGCTATTCATAATTTATTATTTGTACAAATTACCTAATCTCTTATTTTCATCATCAGCAAAATGGGACTAATGGATACCTACCTTACAAAACCATTGTGAAATGTAAAAGAATGTTTATAAGATGATACTTTGTAATTTGTAAAGTTTTACACAAATGCTGATTGCTGTCCTTATATTACTGTTAAGTGGATCCATAAATAATTGAACATGTCAAATGCACAAAAGAGAAAGCAAAACCAGTCCAACATAGAATTCCTCCATCCCATTACCTTGATATAATTAAGTTATATAAGACCAAGACCAGCAAAAGATGAAAGTAGGGACATGACTCTGGAGCACTGCAGTGAGCTACCTTAGAAAAAACTGAAACTGGGGCCCCGATTTGTCGCTATTAAATAGAAAAGAACCTGTGAAGTGAAACACAATCCATGAGACAACAACAAAATTTCTTCCACCCATCTCCCCTAGGTATGGAATCGCTTTACCATGCCTAGAGTTCATCTTAGCTTCAGACTCTTCAACACAGCAAAAATAACTCCCCAAAGAAGTTTGAACTCCAATTTACAAAGATGAGTCCATGGATGGATATGTGGGAATCAGGATGACCATGTTCACTTTCATTTAGGTGGGAAGAGAAGCTTCAGGGAATCCCTTTGCGATGCATTGGCACAGCCATGCTATGCTTGTGGATCGAATGGCAAACAGGCTGCTGTGCATTGTTGGTAATAATGTTGACAGTGTATGAGGTTAAAGTATGTTGTAGGGTGCACCCTGATTGACATGGACTGAATTTTGATAATATGACGATGAATTAGGTGACATTATTCCAAAACATTTTAATGTTTCAATATATCTAAAGAGGCTTAGGATTTTATGAAGATACCAAAAGGATTTGATGGGAGCAACTTATTCCATCAATAATGGGAACTAGGGTTTACTCCACAGTCTTGTATGAAGTACATTATAATAGATGCACAGTCAGTTTTTATATTACTGTATCCTATACAAACTGGGGCAAGTGGTGGGACATTAGGACATGGCCAAATTCAAGTTTGGCCCACATCCTGAAAATTTAGTAACTAGAGAAGAAAAAGATTCCCCCACACTCTAACTGAGCAGGTTTAGATAACATATGGGCCATGTTTTAACTCCTCTGTCCAAAGAAATGGGTTATTATTATTTTCCCAATTCAAATCATGTACACAGCCAATTGAAAGGAGCTATGATTGGCTTAACAACCTTGAAGAAAATAACTTGAAGAAGAATTTCCCAGAAGAAAGCAGGATCTGCTTTGGGCTCTAGAGTGATTTTTTTTTCAGCTTGTTAGAACAAGTAAGCACATATACCAATATATATTGAAGACATTGTTAAGAATTTGCTAAGACTTCTGGTTACAGAATTTATGTTCAACTTTTAACTTTCATCTACAGCAATAAATTCCCAATTTAGACTTGTTTTTCTTTTTTCCATTCTTCTAATGATCCAAAGATGTAGAATTTCTAAAATACAAAGCAAACCAGAACAAAATATTTAATGCATTTAAAAGAATGAATAAAGCATTTAATACATGATATGTAGGCTCTAGGCTATATTTTATCTACTTATAAGTAAAATTTTTAGTTTCAGCTTATTTCTTACATGCATGATATTCGTTATTTTTAATATAGTCATATATTCTTTGAATTTTACTAATTTCTTGCTTCTTTCTTAATTTTATAAATTATAAAATATGTGCATGCTTTTAAAAACTTCAACCCAAAATACAGACCTTTATGGAGTAAATAGTGGAATAACCTGCCTCAACCTCTTCCCACTACCCAGAGCAAATCACTGTTAAGAGTTTATGGAGGGGATTGTGGGAATATAGCCATTGGATTAGGCAGATCAGGCTCAGCTTTCACTAAAACAAAGGAGAAAGTGCCAAAGGCTGCCTTAGGGACCTGTTTGGGGTACAGCAGACCAGGACTCTGCTTCACAACATCCATGGAAGTGAGGGACAGAGAAAAGAAGCTGAAACAACTGTCTTGTATGGTTCCTCTTCTACCTTTTACTATTATTACTACTATTATTCTTTTTCTCTTCTTATCTCTTTTCTTTTCTCTGGTGCTAATATTTTTTTTAAGGAAACATAGACAACAGCAAGGAAATAGAATAAGAAGAATGAAGTGTCAAAGTGAAACCTTACCACACACACAAAAACAGCAATAGAATGAAACCCTAGAGTAGAAAGAGAAGCCGATAAACTGAATAAACCCATCAAGAAAGACATATGCCTAGACACCAACAAAAAATTACAAGCCATACTTAGAAACAGAAAGACATGGCCCCAGTCCAATGAACAAACTAAAAACCAGGAGATGCAGACATGGAATAACTAATCAGTGATCCCCATACAAATATCATGAATCAACTTAATGAAGTGAAGGAAGAGATTAAGGATTTTAAGAAGACACTGGGAGAACATACTGAAGAAATTGTAAACAAACATAAAAAGACAACAGATATGATGTTGATGAATGACACAATCCAACAAATCAAAAATACACTGGAAGCACGTAACAGCAGATTTGAACAGGAAGAGGAAAGAATCAGCGATATGGAAGACAGTACATCTGATATCAGATATAGAACAGCTAGATAAAAAGATAAAAAAATTCCAGCAGGGACTTAGGGATTTGAATGACAACACAAAATGCACAAATGTATGCATTATAGGCATCCCAGAGGGAAAAGAGAAGGAAAAGGGGACAGAAGGTGTGTTGGAGGAAATAATGGCTGAAAACTTCCCAACCCTACTGAGATACATGGACATACAAGTCCAGGAAGCACAGTGCACCCCAAATAGTATAAATCACAACAGGCCTACACCAAGATATATACTTGTCAAATTGTCCAATGCTCAAAACGAAGAGAGAATACTGAAAGCAGCAAGAAAAAAGAGATCCACTACATAGAAGGGAAGCTCAATAAGATTAAGTGTTGATTTCTCATATGAAACCATGGGAGCAAGAAGGCAATGTTATGACATATTTAAGGTGCTAAAAGAAAAAGTTTCCAGCCAAGAATTCTCTATCCAGCAAAACTGGCATTCAAAAGTGAGGGAGAGTTCAAAATATTCACAGATGAAGAGAAATTAAGAGAGTATGTCAATAAGATACCTGCCCTTCAAGAAATACTAAAGGGAATTCTGCAGGTCAAAAGGAAAAAACAGGAGAGAGAGAGTTGGAGGAGATTGTAAGAACAACTAAAAAAAGAGAGAGAAAAATATAAACAACATTTGGCATATATAAACCTAAAGAAAATATGGCTAATATAAGCAATTCCTTGACAGTAATAACATTGAATGTTAATGGATTAAACTCACAAGTCAAGAGACAGATTGGCAGAGTGGATATAAAAAAAAATATGACCCATCTATGTGCTGTCTACAAGAAACCCACCTTAGAGCCAGGGGCACAAGGCTGAAAGTGAATGGTTGGAAAACAATTTTACATGCAAACAATAACCAAAAAAGGGACAGAAGTAGCTGTACTAATATTGGACTAAATAGAATTTAAATGCAAAACTATTATAAGAGATAAAGAAGGGGGGCCAGCCATAGCACCTTGGATAGGGTGCCGGTTCACCACATGGGAGGCCCCAGGTTCAGTTCCCGGGGACCTCTCCGGGCGGGCAGACCGCCTTGAGAATGGCAAGCCACCGTGGGCGGGGCAGAGCCACCATGGGCAGGGCAAAAATCCACCACGGGCAGGGCAAAGCCGCCACAGGCAGGGCAAGCCACCTGCGAACGGAAGCAAAAAGCTGCCCGCGAACAGAAGCAAAAATGCCACCTGCGAACGGAGCAGAGCCACCTGTGCAGTGAGCTGACTCAGCACGTTGCTGCACAGGGGGAGACAGAGCAGACACAGAAGAACACAAAAATGAACACAGCAAGAGCAAGCAGAAAGTGGGGGATATGTAACAAAAAGAAAAGAGATAAAGAAGGATACTATATATAAATAAAAGGGGTTATCTATCAAGAAGAAAGAACAATCATAAACATTTATGCACCTAACCAAGGCATCTCTAAATACATGAGGCAAACACTGGAAAAACTACGTGGAGAAACAGATGCCTCTACAATTATAGTGGGGGTCTTTTTACACCATTTTCACTATTAGACAGAACATCTTGACAGAGAATCAATAAAGAAACAAAGATTTTGAATAATACATTAGAGGACCTGGACCTAATAGACATATGCAGAACTATACACCCAAATACAGCGGGATATACATTCTTCTTGAGAAGCAGTTTAGGCACAAAGATACGGAAGTTAAAGAACATAATCTTAGACAATCAGTTGGTCAAGGAGGAGCTCGTAAAAGAAATCAGTAACTACCTTGAAACATATGAAAATGACAACACAGTGTATCAAAACCTATGAGATGCAGCAAAAGCTTTACTGAGAGGGAAATTCATAGCCATAAATGCCTATATTAATAAAGAAGAAAGAGCTAAATCAAAGGCATGACTGCACACCCAGAGGAATTAGAAGAAAAAAAAAACCAACAACAAACTAACCCCAAAGGAAGTAGAAAGAAGTAAATAACAAATGTTAGAGCAGAGCTAAATGAAATTGAAAATAAGAAAGCACAAGAAAAAATAAACAAAACCAAAACCTTGTTCTTTGAGTTGATCAATAAAATTGACAAACCCTTAGCTAGACTAACAAAGAAAAAAGGGGGAAGACGCTAGTATATAAAATAAGAAACAAGGAAGGAGATATAATCACTGACCCCACAGAAATAAAGAGAATCATAAAAGGATACTTTGAAAAATTGTATGCCAACAAGATGGATAATTTAGAGGAAGTAGACAAATTCTTAGAAACACACAAGCAGCCTACATTGAAGAAGAAATTGATGAACTTAACAGACCAATTGTAAGTAAGGAGATAGAGTTAGTCATGAAAAATCTCCCAACTAAGAGCCCAGGACCAGATGGCATCACAGGCGTATTCTAACAAATATTCTGGAAAGAACTAACACCAATCCTGCTTAAACTCTTCCAAAAAGTAGAAGTGGTGGGAACATTGCCTAATTCATTCTATGATGCCAACATCACCCTAATAAGAAAGCCAAACAAAGATGCCACAAGAAAGGAAAACTATAGAACCATCTCTCTAATGAACCTAGATGCTAAAATCCTCAACAAAATAATTGTTAATCATATTCAACAACACATCAAATGAATTATATACCAAGACCAAGTGGGTTTAATCCCTGGTATGCAAGGATGGCTCAATATAAGAAAATCAATCAATGTAATACACCACATAAAGAGATCAAAAGAAAAAAAAAACACATAATCATCTCTATAGATGTGGAAAAAGCATTTGACAAAATACAGCACACTTTCTTGATAAAAACAATGCAAAAGATAAGAATAGAAGGAAACTTACTCAAAATGATAAAGGGTACATATGAAAAGCCACAGCTAACATCATATTCAATGGAGAAATCCTAAAAGCTTTCCCTCTAGGTTTGAGAACAAGTCAAGGATGCCCACTGTCACCACTCTTATTTAACATTGTGTTATAAGTACTTGCTTGAGCACTTAGGCAAAAAAAAAAAAAAAGATATAAAAGGCATCCTAATTGGAAAGGAAGAAGTAAAAATTTCACTGTTCACAGATGACATAATCCTATACATAGATAGCCATGAGAAATCTACAACAAAACTTCTAGAGCTTATAAATGAGTTCAGTAAAGTGGCAGGTTATAAGATCAATGTGCAAAAATCAGTAACATTTTCTGAACACCAATAATGAGCAATCTGAGGAGGAAATCCAGAAAAAAGTCTCATTTACAATAGCAACTAAAAGAATCAAATACCTAGGAATAAATTTAGCTAAAGCTGTAAATGACTTATATGCAGAAAACTACACAACACTGTTAAAGGAAATCAAAGAAGACTTAAATAAATGGAAGAACATTCCCTGTTCTTGGATAGGAGGTCTAAACATCATTAAGATGCCTATCCTATCCAAACTGATTTACAGATTTAACGCAATCCCAATAAAAATTACCACAGCATTTTTTACCAATTGGAAAAACTAACTATGAAAGGTATTTGGAAGAGCAATGGGCCCAGAATAGTCAAAGATATATTGAAAAAGAAAAGTGAAATCAGAGGAATAACACTACCCGATTTTAAAACATACTACAAGGCTACAGTGGTCAAAACTGCATGGTATTGGCACAAGGATAGACATACCAACTAATGGATCCAAATTGAGAGTTCTGATATAGATCCCCACATATACATTCACCTGATATTTGACAAGGCCACCAAGCCCACTCAACTGGGAGAGAATGGCCTCTTCAACAAATGGTGTTTGGAGAACTGGATATCCATATCCAAAAGAATGAGAGAGGAATACCACTCGCATCTGATACAAAATTTAACTCAAGATGGATCAAAGATATAAATATAGGAGCCAATACCATAAAGCTCCTGGAAGATAATGTAGAGAAGCCTCTATAGGATGTTGTATTAGGAAATGGTTTCAAGAACTTTACACCCAAAGCACTAGCAAAGAAAGAAAAAATAGATAAATAGGACCTCCTTAAAATTTAAAACTTTTGCACCTCAAAGGATTTTGTCAAGAAAGTGAAAAGTCCGCCTACTCAATGAAAGAAAATATTTGGTAACCATATACCTGATAGAGACCTAATATCCAGCATATATAAAGAAATCCTACACCTCAAAAATAAAAAGACAACCCATTTTAAAAATGGGCAAGTGATTTGAATAAACACTTCTCCAAAGAAGAAACACAAATGGCTAAAAATCACACAAAAAGATGCTCAACATCACTAGCTATTAGGAAAATGCAAATCAAAACTACAATGCAATATCATCTTACACCCATTAGACTGGCAGCCATTAAAAAAATAGAGGACAACAAGTGTTGGAGAGGATGTGGGGGAATAGGAACCCTTATCCACTGCTAGTGGCAATTGCAGAATGGTGCAGCCATTGTGGAGGACAGTTTGTTGGTTCCTCAGGAAGCTAACTATAGAATTGCCATATAATCCAGATATCCCACTGTGGGTTATATACCCAGAAGAATTGAAAGGAGGGACATGAACAGTTATATAAACACCAATGTTCATAGCGGCATTATTCACTATTGCCCAAAGTTGGAAACAACCCAAATGTCCATCAACAGATGAATGGATAAACAAATTGTGGCACATACATACAATGGAATATTACTCAGCTGTAAGAAGGAATGCAGTATTAACACATGGGATAACATGGATGAACCTTGAGGACTTTATGTTGAGTGAAGGAAGCCAGGCACTGAAGGACAAATGTTACATGACCTCACTGATATGAATTAAGCAAATTGAGCAGGCTCACAGAGCTAGAGTCTGGAACATAGTTTCACAGAAGACAGAAAGGCAGAAGAAGGTTGTAAGTCAATGCCAATATGGGCAAAATCTATGATAAGTTGGAAAGGTGTAGTTGTGCAGCAGATGGGCATAACAATGGTGCAGTGATGCTATTGGGCTGGGCAATGCTGGTCTGTGAGGGGCCTAGGTTGGGAAGGGTGAGTTGGACTGTCCATGGAAATGGGGTGAGGGTTGGGAAGAGAGCAGGTGAACTATGGGTATCTGTGGGTATGTGGTTGAAACTACAACACTGGGAATGTTAGTTTGGCAAAAATGGCAGGGGAGGGTTACCGGTTTAAGGTGTTGGATGTTGGGGTCATGTGGGACAGGACATACCTGGGGTAGGCTTCTAGGGAGTGTGTAGTGTTCATCTTGTCATAGTGTGTTGTATCAGGGGATGAAGACTCACATAATGAGCAGGAAGGTGTTGGAATCCCATCCAGGGATGTCCTGCTATGATCTCAAAAAGAG
>PVKH010010896.1:0-18018 GCA_004027955.1 Chaetophractus vellerosus | reverse complement strand
GGAGACATGCATTAAAATAGAGCAAGGGAACTCTCATCTCCTGCAAACGAGGCTCCCCGCGGTGTGTGCATCTGTTCCAGACTGAAGGGAATTCAGAATCGGGTGGACGGGGTGTGGGCTTAGGAGGAGCTTTGGGCATAGCATTTATCCAAAAAGCAAGCTCCTGGGAAAATCAGTTGATGTCTTTGGCTTCTGTCATGGTAACTGTTACGTATGTCACTGTATAATGGAGAAGTCCTGAGTGAAGTGAATTCTGGTGTTTATCAGGCTATGTATGTGCATATGTTTTGTAACTGAGAGTCACTGTTAGTAAGCATGTATACTTATATTTTATTGAAATTTACTTCGGAAGAATATAGGACAACTGAAGATGGTCCAAGGACTCATTTTACATATGTGAGAATAGAAATAGAAATTTAGGACCTAGTTCTTCAGGTAAATGAATGTGGACGCTGTTGGTGGAAAGACTGGAGTGTGTGTGAATGTGTGGTTGTGTGTGTTTGGGGGGTGTGGAGTGGGTAAAGAAGTAAGGGGAGGATGAATTGAAAACAAAAAAGCATTCACTCCAGCTTGAGAGCCAGCATTTGTTAGGCACTGTATTGAACATACCTGTTTTTGTCCTAACCGTTAAGCTGGAAACAGGAGCTTGTGAAGTGAAGGTGAATTCATACAGGCAGAGTATTTTTTGAGAGCAGTGCCTGCCACCCTTACAGTGAGTGCTTGGTCTTTAAGAGCTATTACTTTTATTAAGCAATTTGTTCTGTATATGCTTCCACATGTCCTTAAGACTTAGTCAATCCCTTATCATTCTCTCCAATTTCTATTTCAAATCTTTACCCGTGTCTTCATGCTTCATAACCACCCTTAGGGACGATCGCAACTGCATGACAAAAAGATATATTCTAAACTTTCTTCATCATCGCAAACCTACAAATTAACCTGCATCCATACAAAATGACCGTTGTTCGGCTCTATTTTGAGTACAATACCATTTGTCTAAAATAAAAATAAACTTATGTCAATATCTTAACAACTCTTTCTTAAGCAGTTTGGGTATATCTACAATTTAACCAAAGGCTATGAGAAACATTTAAAAAGAAATAGTGCCTGCCACAAAGAAGTCACAATCTAGTTACAGACACAAGGCATATATACACAGGAAGAAATTGTGAATTAAACACAACAGTGATACATAACAGTGTTACATAATTGATAGTCACATGTGTTAAATTTCAGTACTGATACTATTGGAAATTTTGTGTCTGAAAATCCATGAATACACTAGCTTAAATAATACGTGCAATTTTCTCATTTGTGTTAGGTAGTTCGGATAATTGTCAGCAAAAAATACTTCAAAGTAATTTACTAACGTGCAAGTTAAAAATACCAGCGCTACTTGAGCTGGAACACCATATGTGAGGGAACACAATGGGATAGAAATTGCTCATCCAAAATGTTATAAATGCAGAAAATTGTCAACATTTCTTTTTGAACTACAGTAAAATGCCAAAAATAATGAACTATAGAGTTGTATAACCTGCTAGGAAAGCTGAGGCTCAGGAGGATCCATCTTCTCTCATTTCTTTCTTAAGTGATGCACCTACACATGTGAAACTATCGAAAGTATGGTATAAACCAAGACTATCCCTAATTCTGCTTTTTAAAAAAGATAATTTATTTGCCTTATATTCATATGTTTTAAATAGGAAATGAGAAAACATATGCAGAGGATTTATCCTGGCACATAAGTAAGCACTGATCAAAAGTTAGCTGTTAGTATTGTTATTTTCATAATTAGTGGGGTAGAAGGTACGTCAGCTGCATGCATTCCATCTTTGTTTGTTTGTTTTTTAAGAAGTTTTAGATTGCATAAATGTTGCATCAAAAATATAAGGAACTCACATATACCCCACCCTCTTCACTTCCCCCTCCCCCATGTTTCCATATTAACATCTTTCATTAGTGTGGTACATTTGTTACAATTGAACACATTTTAAAGCATTGTACTAACCAGGGACTATAGTTTACATTATAGTTTACACTTTGCCATACACAATTTTATAGGTTTTGACAAAATATATAATGGCCTGTGTCTGTCATTGCAATGTCATGCAGTGCAATTCCAGTGTCCCAAAAATGTTCCACATTCCACATCTTCTTCCTGCTCCCTCCTCTCAGAACCTCTGGTGGTCACTGCCTTTATATCAATGAAACAAGTTCTTCCATTGCTAGAATAATAATAAGTCTACTTTAGTCCATAGTTGCTTTCTCCCCTTATGTTTTTTCATTCTTCAATCCTGAGGATTTGGGGATTGTGATTCCCACCCTGCCTCTGATTAAGACGGGGCTTAGATCGCATGGGGCAGATGGATGGAACTGTATCTCTTGCAGCTGTAGATACTCTCTGATTTTTGGAATGGGTGTTGCCCATCATCATCCTTTTGTTAGTTGTCCTGGGTGAGTCCAATGAACTGGGGAGTAGGTGCTGCAACTCTGCTGAGATTTAGGGCTCAACAGGGATATGAACAGACCGAAGATTTAAGTCTTGGGGACATATATTTAACAAGTATAGTGCTAATTACAGCATTACACCTTTATTCCATCACCTTAGACTTCAGTATCCTTTAACTTGAATACCATAGGAAAGAGAAATATTAGTGGTAGTCTTGCCTATCTTTGAGGATGGATAGGTTCTAATGAATTACAGATATTACAGGGACCCTAAATGTCCTCTGGTCTAAGTTCAAAGCTGATTGATCAAGTGCACTTGATAGTACACTTTTAAGAAAGAGGTATTAAAAAAAAAACAAGTATGAGGTGTCACATTTCCTAAAAGGGGAAAAATTCTAGCATAAATCGTATAGATAGCTTCCAATATAAATGACCCTGCCTATACACATAGGCATGTTTATATTTATTCATATAGATGTATAAATAACAATCTTAAACTTTTGTGAGATTTCTTGATATAACGAAAACAATAATAGACAGTCTGGGTGACTTCAAAATTATTGTTTAGAAGTCACTAGTTGAAAAGTTCACCTGACTGAAAGAAGAAGCCTGTATTTTAGGAATTTGGAAGACTCTAGCCACCTCTATGATTTATGATTCAAGTTCATTTTGAAATAATCTTGACTATGGCTTTTATAGAAGCTGTATAACCTGAGGATGAATGAAAAGCTGGTCTCAAGGGATGAGGACAGTGAAGGACCATTTGGGTACCACTATGGTGTCTTAAATAGAGTGATCATGCAGTAATGATTGGTTGAACGAATGGCTATGGACATACAGCTTCTTGAGGAAAGAACATTACAAAATGAAACATGACTGGGGTGTTAACATTCCCAAAAGGTCAGGAATCACTAGTCTAAGTTGTCTAGTTTTGATGGATTTCTATGTCTTCTAGCTTATTTTTTAGGCTATTTTCCTTTTTCTACATGAAGAATTCCAGAAATGTGATCAGTCTTGCAACCATTACCACATCATATTAGCTAATTATTGAGCAGTGCAGCACATATTGAGCACCTTTTATGTCCTGGCCTATTCTCACTGTGTTTAATCATTTATTTTAGATCCCCAGCATCTAGAAAAGTACCTTGCACTGTGAATAAGTTAGATTCAGAAAAATGCTTCCTTATATCTGACAAAATATTACTTACTTTTAAATTTTAAGTGTTTTTTTTTTTATGGACACATAATAACTGCTCAACATACTCCTTAGAGAATCTTCACGGATTTAAAATGGTAATTAAAACGTCCTTTTGAGCTAAACAAGTTAAGTTATTCATTGTATGCCCATAAAATCTACTTTTGATCCCTTTGATGATACAAATTGCCATTCTCTGTACTTTCCCTAGGGAAGAAGAACTAATATCTATTGAGCTTTGGAGTTAGACCAGGGTTTAAATCCTAGCTCTCTGTGACTCTGGGCAAATTATTTAAATTTTCGAGCTTCTTATTTTGAACATGTATCTTGCTACTTAAGAAAGTCAGGATAATAGAACAACTTATCTTGTAGGGTTGTTTTATTAAATATGATAATATGTGTAAAGCACCTGACACAAAGTAGGCACTCAGTAAGTATTATTTCCTGCCATCCTTACCCCTCCTTCTCCTTCCATCTCCAACCACCCAGCTAGAAAGTGATATAGCCAGGCATTTTTAGATCAGTCTGCCACTTTTTTTTTTTTTTTTTTTTTTTTTTTTTTTTTTTTTTTTTTTTTTTTTTTTACTTCATTGCCTCTGAGTCTAGTTTCTCTACCTCTTGTTTTAAATCATGGTGAAAAAAATGAACAGAAACTTCTAAATAGGGTCTTCCTAATGTAGACTAGACTGGAAAGATTAGAACCACTATGGTATGAGTGGGTAAAAATAACTAGAATGAGTAAGATTGGCACATGTAATAGGAGTTCCAGGCTGTGGTTGTAAGGGATAACACGACAGTCATTCAGTGGTGGGATGGATGTCAAAAGTGAAAGTGTGTCTCATCTATTTGTAAAATATCACTATACATAATGCATCCTAACAGATGAGCAGCAGTTAGAACTGATGTTTAGTTCCATGGTTGATAAAACATGGTTACAAATTAAGAATAATCAGAAACAGGGATAATCATAAATCACTCTGACTTCTATTCGTGACTGCATGTGGTGTCCCAATTTAAGACTGTGCTACTGAATTGGTAACAGTGATAATTATCGTGATATGGATGGGTAGACCTATGACAAAATATGCTTTCCTTTGGTAATGAAAGTGAAGAGTTAGAAGTTGACTTAAGATTTCATTTAAAGAAAAGGGAGGATTTGGACCTAAAAGTTAGAATAGGCCTAAAAAGAAATCACAGTTGAGGTTTTCAGTAGAAAAGTGCAAGTTTTAAGTAGTAAAGTTTAGTTTAGCTCACTTCAAATTACTTCCTAGAACCATGCCATTCTTTTCAGAATGGTGTGGCAAATAAAGCCTTTGCAATTCGTCACTTTTAAATTATTATTCCAACCTGTCCTTTCCCCCTTCTGTAATTATAATGGCCTTATATGCCTCAAGTTAGAGTTGATTATTTCAGCATTCATAAGCTTTTGAAGAGTTTGGAAACTTAGCCACGTCTTTTATCCTCTAATAGAAAGCCTGGAAGCAAGCTATTGAACTGATTTAAGTTCCCCTTTTTCTTGCTTTCTCTATCAAGCTCTGAGGTGTTAATAATGGGTTGTAAGATGCAGGAAAAGAAATCTTATAGGATTCCCCTCTATTTTAATAGAAATAAAGCAACATTAGAAAGAAACCTGGCAATTCTGCAGTTTTTGTGATGCAGTGAATTGATGAGGAAAGCACCACAGTCCTTATTTCATTGGATCACCCCTAGTCACGTCATGGGAAGTGCAGGGAAGCCTTGCAAGCCATTGTTATTACAGGTAATTGAGCCACAGCAAGTGAGCAAAGGCATGTCCAAAGCTCAGATCTGACCTGCTCTTCTGCTTGCTATCCCTGAGACCCTGGACAGGTCTGACCTCAGAGACTCTGTGTCCTTATCTGTATGCTGGCATACTGACACCTAAGCTACACACATCAGCAAGGTTAAAGAAGCGGCTACAGGCAAGAGAGCTTGGTTAAACTGCATTGCTTAACAAGTGTGAGGCATCATCTTTATTAAATGCATTGAATGGGCCATGCCAGTGTCCTAACCACACCCTCTTGGGGTTATTTCCCAGGAGAAGGCAACTCCCTGCATGTAAAATAGTTTCCATCAGCATGCACTTTGGTAACAGCCTCCCCTACAAAACTTTTATACACTTTCAAGTACAAGCTGATTTTTGGAAGTGAATTCTGTTTCCTAGCAACTCTAATTGTACATTAAATGAGATTAATGCCTCTGGAAAATTCCTTCAGTGAAAGCTGAAAGTATTTAGTCAGAAACATGGTGATCAGCCTCGAGCAATGTCAAACTATCCGGTGTTTCTGTCCATTTCCACCCCCACCCCTTAGTTCCCTTCTTGAGAGCTTTTCTGCCCTTTGTTAACATAAGGACCTACCCCGCATTCGCATTCTTCAGGCTGTACTTAGGGACTTCCAGTCACAGATTAAACTTGGATTGCTTCTTAAGTGTAGAGGCTCCTACCCTTAAAAAAATTCTCTTGTTTCTCCCCTACTCCTACCCTTCTATGTTTTAGCATACTAATATGCTTTTACAAATTACCCCCCCCCAATTCTGATGGGGGGGGGTGTTGTGAGGGTGCCGAGTGTCGAGACCTGTGGAGACCCCTGCTTTATGATCACTGAAGGAGTTTATCATCTTTTACTTTTTTCTTGTTCTTTAAAATGCCTAATTCCAACAAAGATACACTTACCAAGGTATGTTATCTAAAATATATATAAATTTAAAGGTTCTTGTGAATGTTCAATATGAAATTTGGCATATTAGGTTTACCGTTAAGATGTTACCTGGTCTCTATATCACATTTTTAAACAAGATTTATTAATTTACTTTATTTTTCTTTTATTTATCCCCTCTCTCCCCCAGATGGTTCTCTTGTCTATCTGCTCATTGTTTGCTCGCCTTCTTCAGGAGCCACTGGGAACCGAACCCAGGACCTTCCATGTGATAGGCAGGCACCCAACTGGTTGAGCCACATCTGTTCCCTATAACACATTTTTTATATTGCTGTGCCTTTGCTTCTCTTGCTTTCTACCAATTCATGAGCAATTCAATCATTATCTACAACATTTTTCATCCAGTAATAGAATTTAGTTATGTATTCATCATTAGGCAATATTGACTAGGGTGGTTCACCTTATGAAGAAGATTGTGCCAACAAAATATGACTCTCTTATAAAGAAAGCTGGGAAGGGAACTACCAAAGGATTTCAGCATAATAAGTGATTTTTGGTATCACTTCTGGGAATATATTTTTCTAAAATTACTTAGCCTTTCTACGTATAGAGAGATACAGATTTTGTCTTTAAACTTGGTTGTGTAAGAAATGTCTATTTTATTTTCACTTTATCAAATTGAGCCTGCTTCAAGTCTCAATCTAACTGGGATATGGGAGGTTAAACCTTGGTCAACCCTGCTGTTTTGAACTCTCTTCCAGAAGGATCACACAGAGGGTTTTATGCACAGAACATTCAGGAAGGACCTCTTTGGTCTCCAGAGCATACCAGTTACCGTGACTACTGCCCGATTTACCATGGTCCCTTATAGTCAGGATGCTTTGCCACACATTTTGAGGGCAGGAATGAAGCTTCTCAGAATGTACCTGTCAGGTTTAGCCACCTGTCAGGTTTAGGTTCTGCTAGGGAGAATGGTACAGGCCTCCATTACTTGGGCGAATCCACAACCTTTGTTCCCTTTCCAAAGTCTTGGATAATCTCCTTGGCCCCTTGAGTCTCACTACCTCTGCTTCCCTTCTTCCACCAAATGTCTAGTGTTAGTTTTTCTCTTCAACCCACAGTAAAATGCTTTCTGTAAAATGAAACTTTGCAAGAAAAGTTGTCTTCAGCAGGACCTGCCACCAAAACCTTCCTTGAGGAAATGAACACAAAGATTTGTCCACCCTTTTTGAACCAGGTGGCAAAATACAAGGGGAGTAAAATGCAAATTAACACCTTAATAAATTATTCTGTATAATATTTAACATGGAGGTGGTCTTAAGGTGATGGGAATTTTTTTTATTCCTTTAAGTATATTAAGAAAGTATAAAAGAACTTTGTCATTCTCTAATATTGTGTTGTTTTAGTACATTTGAAATCAATATAATCATCATTCAGAAATTTAACCTTTCAAGTGAATACATTCATCCCAGCCTTTATTTCCTCCTCTCAATTCTAATCTTAGCAGGTAGAGGAGAGAGGCCTGAATTCTTTCAACATGCCATGGAATATAGCGATGGAGGCTTGTTCCACAGGTAGAATGGTGGTTTCCAACCTACACTCTGAAGGTTGTCTAAGGAGCATACGAGAGTGAAGGGACACCAAGTGTGCAGGGCTTCTGGGGCTTCCCTCCCCATTTAAGTCATACAAGTGATACTTTTTAATTTTTTACTTGTTTTTCCCTGTAGCTTTTATTTTAACAAAGGGTTCCATTGCTACAAAAATTTGGAAATCATTTAAGAACATATGCAAATATATACTTAGAACATTTGACATTCCCTGGTATTTTCAGTTGAAGGTCTTCCTTTTACAATGTATAATTCTGTCCTATAGAATCAGTGCTTTCCCTTAAAAATACTTTGTTGCTTAATTATCATTTACATGCAAAGAACTCCAAAGGATATGCCAAGTTTAGGGACTATTACCATAACTTTAGACTCTCAGTTCCCCTTTGGGGTAAAACAATATCCACCATGGGTGGCTGTTGATAAAAATCTTGTTACTTGCTATATTGAAATTATGCGTTCGAGGCAACCACACCTACTGAGCCTGAATGTTCACTATACAGAAAAATATAGTCAGATCACAGAGCATCAAATAGTTCCAATCAAAGTACTGAAAATCATGCCCACATTTAACCAGAAATTTAAAAATTAATTCTTTATTGATATTATTTTATAGTTATATTGATCGTCACACAAATTATTTCTAACTCTTTTTGAAGAATTTAATAACAGGTCACTCAACTTTAATAACAAAATACTCAAATTATTATTCAGAAGGTTTTAGAATTCAATACAGACAACTTATTAAATGGTTAACTTTTTAATTTTATATCTAGCCAAGTAACATGTGTGCTGTAATGTTCATTGAAATTAGATTCCATGAGACAAGTTTAAACCGAAATATTCATATTAAATATATTGTAATGACATTTTCTTATTTTAGAATACTAAGATTTTGCTTTTTAAAAACATAGTTGTGTAAAATTATTTCAGTGTCAGACATTTTTAGTAACATTTGTAATTCCGTAGCTCTCAGAACAATTCTTTTTTTTAAATCCTACGCTGCTATTAGTCTTTTAAGCTTACAGTTTTAAGAATATATGGTATCTATTGTACAGTGTAAGAATTACAATCTTTATTCCTTTTTCTATTAGTATCTAATACTAAAATTAGTGTAGTCAAGTTTAGAGATGGTTTTTTCATTAGAAAAGTTCGTGCGGTCAATGCGAGAACTGGGACTCCCAACCTTGCTCAGCCAGGACTTCCTACAAAAAAAAAATAATATTATTAATAATTGGCATATAAAGTATACTGTCTCAGCTAAAATGATCCCACAATAAGGACTGTAGGATTTTACTTTTACTAAATAATTTTTGCATGTAACATGATATATGTTTTTTTTAAAACATTATATACATCATTCTAAGAATACCATAGAGTTTAATATATAATTAAAGATGGACAAAGAAAATCTAATAACAAAATAAAACACAGTCAATTCCTGTGTTGGGGTTATTTTCCCACTCTTAAAACACTCCAAAGCCATTATTACCTAGCTTCTCTTGTATGCAAAATGATAAAAATATTTTAACAAAGATGTTAGTAATAAAAACAATTCACCACTGTTTTTTCATAACCTAGCACATTGTAGATGTTTTAAACATATGTAATGTGTGTGTATATATATATATGTATGTATGTATGTATGTATTCACACACAGAATGATTGAAAGTATAAATAGAAATAAACGTAGTTTTCCATAAACATTAAAATAAAATTACATGAACATTTTTTCTTAACTATCCAAATACCATTTCTTGCCACATATATTAGCAAAGCAACTGCATTTAAGAGACAAGTTAAATAGTCTGAAAACATTTTTCTGCTTATGTAGTACAACAGTTTTTCTGAATTTATTAGAGATACTTGTGTCTATTTTATGCATTTGGGCACTAATTTGAGGTGCTTACTAAATAATTTAGGGTTATTGTATTTTGCCAATGCCTCAGATACTACTGTTGAGGATTTCCCAGAATCTTTCTGTTAATTATTTGAGATGACAAGTGGGACGACAGGTTAATAATAGGAAGCTCTTTTACACAAGTGAATGCTGTTGTCCCAGTTGTTGTTATAGAAACATCCTGTGAGTTTCCACATATCCCCCAAATTATTTCAGGTTGTGAGGCCATTGCTATGTACAGCTCTGCAATATCATTTATTAACAATATCCTATAACCTTGGATTAAAAATATTTCTAGGCTAAAGCTTTCTGATGAGCTGAAAATTAGTCTTAATCAAGCTAGAGAAAAATTCCAATGATTCTTTTTAACCCTCTCTTTGATTCTTGTGACAGTTTTATTTTGACTTTTCCTCTTTTTCAGAAGCTGTTACCAACACAATAACACCTTTTATCCTCTTCAACTCATTTAGTTGAAATATTAAAAATGGAAATTGTATGTGTTGAAGAATAAATGCAGTTTTTATGAAAAGGAGCTGATTGCTTCAATTTTACTAGTCAAATCTCGAAAACATCTAGGCCAGAAATATAATAATAAAAGCTAACATTTATTGAGCTCACTAATTAGTCATGAATTCTTTGGCATTTTTGTGACTAGTTATTTATTGAGTTGCAGAACTCTTAGCTCTGCTATCTCCACACCTGAGCTACACCTGTCCAAGGCTGATTGCAAAGGCAGCACCTGAAGAGTGAGTGACACGTGGTTAGGACACTCCCAAGTGGATAGGCAGGTCAGGCAAGGTGGTTCCTACCAATAGGAGTGGCATGTGTGGAGCTATGACACAAAGTGACCATTCCATACAGCGTGACAGAGCTGAATCTCCCAGCAGTATGTGGCATGGAATCCCCCTTAGGCACCAAGTTTGGCTGGAAAACTTCTTGAGCACATTGGGTACCAGATACAGGTAGGTAGTCAGATGCTCAACTTGCTAAATATATTGGGTTATCAACTCAGATTGATTAATCATTGCAGGTCCTATATATATTTCCATATTTCACTCACTCATAGTATAAAAGAAAACCTCACAAACATTACCAGTTAATTCAATCCAATAAATGCTTAAATAGCATTTATGCAAGGCATATTGTAGATACTAAATACTAGAATGGATACATAGATATAAGTGGATACAAACATATATGTTGGTTCCTTCCCTTAGTAACTTGCAGTCAAATAGAAGAGTTTGGAAAATAATAAAAATAACTATAATATAAGGCAGAATGTGATGTGCAACATGAGTGACATAGAAAGAAGAATGGGGTGGGGAGGGACGGTTAACCTCTGGTCAAAGTACTCAGGGACATCTTTATGACAGCAATGGTGTTTGAGCCAAGTTTTAAAGAAAACAGTAAACTTTGCAAACTTTGCAAAACTTAAAATTTAAGATGGGGAATGCCAATTTAAGTGTGACAGGAAACCAAGCAGCATGAGAAAAATATTAATAATGTTACCTTAATGTCCACAAAATATCCTAAAGCCAAAACAAACAGCAAACTGGAAAACTTATTTGCAATTTTCGTGCTATACAAAGAGCACTTACAAATCAATATACAAAAAGAAGCAGGATTCAGTTGAGAGAGAAGGTGGGCAGTCACGCAGTCTCAATGAAGATACAGCCACGTGAGGAGCTCCGGAGCTGGGGCCACCCTTCAGAGTTGTGCCGAGTTAGGACGAGAGGGCTGGGTCTTTATATACCCACATCCATCCTTCATTAGAGGGGACTGGCCAGGGAAAAGGTGTGACCTTTTGTGAAGTGACTTTCTTCAGCCAAGGCAATTCCCCAAAAGAGGGCTGAAGACCACCTCCTTAGCAGCAGCCCCAGAAGCTGGGAAAGTAAGTCCTACAGCCCTGAAAGCAGCACCACAGCGCCCACTACACACACTCTTACAGCCACACAAAGGAGAACTGAGGATGCTACACAAAGGAACAGTCATTGGTGAGACAGGCCCCAGAGCAGGTTGGGAGAAACAGGATTAAGAGATAGGGAGACTCATTAGGTTTAGAAAAGAAAGAGGACACGTCTGTGTACAGATGAGGACAATAGATTTTAAAAACAGAAAGGAGAGCAATTTGGATATGAAGAGGCTTTCTGTTTTCTCAGTGGAGTAGGAGGTAAAGTGATCTCCTGAGAATAGGGACAGTAAAAGTAGAGTTGAGGGATTAAAGAAAGTGAAACACAGGAGTCAACAAACCCGGAATGAAAGAATTGTTAAAGAGCAATGAAGTTAGACTCTATGGCCGGGAGGCTGCAAACTAGCCTGTTTGCAATGCCACCTGCTTCCTTAGGTGCCAGCCCTGCAGGCATGGTCAAAACCAATGGGCCAAGGGCTTCTCATAGGAACAATCCACCTGCGGGTGCTGATTTAATAACCCGATCACGTTTCCCAGAATGAGGGATGAGTGAGGGACCTCCCACCCCCCAAATCTGGAATGGACTTTTCTTTCAGCCTGATGCAGAGCCACTGTCATGGGTTCACTAGGGTGATCTGAATAAACCATTTCATCGCGGAGCCTCTGATGTTGGTCTCTTTATATCTTCTCTCTTGGACTGGTCAGATTGTCCAAGTAAAACACTTCCAATTTCCAGTCTGACAATGGGTGTTCGGGGAATCTGGGAAGAACATTAAGGTTTCAACAGAGTCCCCCTGTTTTCAGTGCTATATATTTCTCTCAACTGTGCCTACCACACTCTCTCTGGAGAATGAAACTCCAGCTCTCCAGGGGCAGGTAGGGCAGCTGCTCCCCAGTGTGGCATGGGGGATAACTTTATTAAACAGAGTTTTAATCAATCCTCCCATTTTTATGCCACTTTCAGCAGCCTGAGCCTTGGGGGGAAGGGGGGTTCATTGCGTGAATCAGGCTTTGTTCTGCTTTAGCCACCATGGGCTTGTAATTTAGATCTGTGTTACTACCTGTTCATCTGCTTGCCAGGGTCCAAAGTTTTGTTGCTATAACTTTCTCTCCCATTGACTTTGTTCTTCTGTTTAAATCTCTTAAAAATTCCTTTTTACTGACACTTAAGTGAGGTTTAAGAGGGAACAGAGGTAAATGTATGGGTTTAAAACATAACATCTTTAATTAAAAGGATGGTTTTATCCTTTATATTTAAATCTTTAATTCATCTGTGAAAAAAAGTCTTAATGTTTAATGGTTAAACCTTTTCCCAAGCACCATTTGCTAAATAGCTTATTCTTTCCTGCAGATTTCAAATGCAACTGTTATCATATGCTATAAATATAAATTTAGTATATATGCTTAAGCATGTTATAGACATTCTATTCAGCTCCAGTGATATCTTTGGTTAATTCCTAAGGCAGTACTAAACTATTTTAATTATTACAGCTTTATACTGTATTACAATGGCGAGTAGTCCCTACACCCCCACCTTATTATTCTTCTATTTCTAAATATCCTTGCTTAACTCATATATTTATTATACTAGATTTTAGCATGATTTTATCTAATCCCTTCAAATTCCCTTTTAAATCTAAAAGTACTTTGGAGAGAACTGGCATCCTAACAACATTTAATCTTGTCATCCAAGAACAGCAATCTTCTCTACTTTTGCTCAAGTAACTGTGTTCCTCACTAAAATTGTAGTTCACTTAATTCAAGTCCTGCATATTTATTGATAAGTTTATACTTACGTATATATATTTTTCTTTCTTTCTTTCTTTTTTTAATTTTAATTTTAATTTTTTAAATTTCTATTTTGAACAGGATGCTTTTTTGGTTTTTAAACTGGTATATAGGGAAACTAGTAATCATCCTATATTGTAATCAGATGACTTTTTGAACTTTCTTGGTAGTACAATAGTTTTTCTTTTCTTTTCTTTGGGGTTCTTTGGTAAACCACCTTATGTATTTTTCCTAAAATCATTGTTAGTTAATTTTTATCACATTGACTGGATAATTTCAAATTGCTCTTTATTTTAGACTATCTAACCACATCTGGGCTACTTACCTGATGTTCAGGGAATTGCTACAGTAACTGCTAAGAAAGAACCAGCCAGGAGGAGTGTTCACCCAGGAAAGGGGCTAGCACGACCATAATACACTACCTGGTTCCAGCATATTTTGCCTATTAGTTTAATAGACTCAGCAAATACTGAGTGGATGGATGGCTGAATTATATTTGCTTGAAAGAAACTGAAGGCTAATATTTCTGCTATAAATCTGAACCTGGTTTTGTGTGCATATACCGTTCACATATTTTTATTTAAGAAACATGTTCCACTGATAGGCTTTAAAAAACAAAGAACATGAAAGTTTCAACCAATAAAAATGAAAGAATGAGAATGTAAACTGGAAACTACATTCATGTTACTTGAAAATTATATTTCATGGGTCTCCCTTCACTCTAATATATTTAAAATGCTTTATATGGAGGTTTGAAAATTAAACTAATTTAAAAGAATCTATTTTATCCTTTTACCAAAATCACGTCACCTTTAGCAATTATAAAGTAACAATGTAAGAAGGGATTTCATTACAGGTGCATTTTTTACATGTTTGATAAGGTTTATATACAGTTGTGGAAACAAATTTTATGGAATGGCAAAGGAGAATGATCTATTTATTACTTTAAAGTATTTTGTAGGCCAACTTTACATTAAAAAACAAAAATCAAACACAGTGCTGATGAATGTTAAATGGCTAAGGAAATCAATTTGTTTAATAAATTAATTGTGCTGTAATTTTCTGTTCACATTCAGGCAGTCGCCAATGATTGGACCCCCTCAGGGTTTCCACAGCATTCTCTCTCATTCTTTGGTGTGGATGGCACATACTTAGCCATCAAGTACAGTAAGTGCCACTCCTCTGTGGCCTTGGCAGCCAGCAAAAGGCCAGCTGTGACCTTCTAAAATACACTTAGGTTTATGTACTCCAAAGGCTCTTCTTTGCCCCATCTAAAAAGGATCCCGGTCCCACTCTGTTGTGTGCAATCGCCGCAGTTGTCACATTCTGTAATTACTATGTTGCTCTAATTGTTTATGTATTCATTATGTCCCTCCTCCACATTAGAATGTAACACTAAGAAGGCAAGATTGAGGTTTTACTTACTACTGAATTGTCAACATCTAGCTCAGTGGGTGGTGAGAGGAGGTACTCAATAAAAAGATATTGAAAGAATGAATTGTCACCTGTGTACCTTTTTCAGCTCTATGGCTTCCATGCATGGGAAGAGGGGCATTTTTTCAGGGTCTTACACAGTCTACAACATGGAAGGGCACAATCTTAAAATTCTTCAATTTTATCTAACATAGAACAGAACCTTCAATTTTTTTTTTTTAATCACTGAGAGCCAAAGGAATAGTTGCTCTTGTTACAGACAAATGATAAAATATTTTACTCAGAGTAGTCCCTTAAGAAATACCACTAGTAACGACTATAGTCATCCTCTTAGAGGATTTTGGAGGCCTGTGGATCTGGCCGAACAACCGGTTACTTGTATAATTGGGTCATTTATTTTTGCCGGTTTTCACAGTTCATCACACCAACATGATGCAGTCTTCTGTTACATCCACTGTGCAGTTGCATGTGCTCAGGCATATTGTGATTATGAAATGAAATCCCTGGACATCAAACCAGGATTTTCAAGCTTTTTAAAGATAAGAATCCTTTCTTCAAAGAAAATCTTGTGCAAAAACCTACTGCTTATAGCAGAAGAACAAAGTTATTCTCTGAAACAATGTCATGGTTGGGGGTGCAGAACCCACCACAGCCTTCCCCCCCCCCAGCTGCACCACAAGCACCTCTGGGGCACCCTAAAGGCTCTGGGGACCTCGGTCTGAAAACTGCTCCATTATCCTATCATGGGCAAGAATGTGGGGGAGCAGAAAGTATGGAGAATCCATTATATGTAGAAGTAAAATCAAGATAAGGACTGTCTATTTTATAATTCAAGTGAGTTTTTCCTACAGAATGTAGTAAGTTGCTGGAGTGATATAAAAAATTCCATTTACCTAATATCGTTCTCTGAAACCAAGAGATGAAATTAAAGCATTAGAAAGCCAATACTATTAATAATTCATAGCAGCTCTATTTCCTGGAACTAAAGTGGGCAGCATAATCCTTTGGGGTATCTCTGCAGCACCAGAATAAAACGTAGACCATAGCAAGAAAGCAGAGAGTAGGAAAAGACCACGAATGAATTAAAAACTAACATGGTGTGTGCTGGAAAATATTGAGTTGCCAGCCCATTTCAAGCTTTTAAACTAGCATTAATAATGGAGGGAGAGTACATAACATTTTTGTTATTCTCCCTTTAACAAGTGTCCTTATTCAATTACACGTGGACAAACATCATATATGCTGAAGACGTCACTGACACAAGCTCAGCCCTTGCCTCGCCTTTGCCTCCTCTTTTATTGTGAGACGATGTTCAATCTGTTTCCGTTCCACAACCTGAGGGAGATGTTAGGTCTAATGAAAACGACTGTCTAGAACTTAAACTTGGAAACTGGGAACAAGTGGTCCTAGATGCTGATCAGGGTAGGAAACCCTCAGCGGCAGGGTCCCCGCCCCTCGGGGTGGATAAATACCCACCCTGGGCAGCACACACTTGTCTCTCCCATCCGACGAGAAGTGGGGCATGCAGAGCTGCCATTCATCAACTCTGAGCTGAGCAGTTTGGCCTCCCCAGAAAGATCCCACAATGGGATCTCTTTCCCTGCTCTTTTGGCCCCTTTGTACTAAGTAATAAATCAGTCATTTGCTGGAAACTTCTGTTGTGCCTGAGCTTATGTTCCCATGACACACTATGTAGCAACTCACTCCACAGTAGGCACTCAATTACTGTTAGCTACTCTATCAGTTAGGATGCAGTTAGAGATCATGAAAACCACGTTAGGTATTTTAGAAAGGAATTTAATATAGGGAATTAGGGGCTTACAAAATCACTGGAAGGGCTGGAGGAGCAGCTTTAGATTGGGCCTGTTGGAATGATTCCCAAAGCAACTCTCCAGAATTGGCTGCTAAAGTATAAAATGTTAAAACTGTGATTCTCGAGGAAGCGGATGTGGTTTAAGTGATTGGGCTCTCATCTACCATGTGGTTCGGTTCCCAGGGCCTCCTGGTGAAGGCAGGTAGGCCTGCGCGGCGAGCTGACAGCATGCACAGCGAGCTGGTGCAACAAGTTGATGCAACAAAAAAGAGACACAGAGGAAAAAGACAATGAGAGACATAAGAAACCAGGGAGCTGAGGTGGCTCAAGCGATTGAGTGCCTCTCTCCCATGTCGGAAGGTCCCAGGATCGGATCCATGTGCCACCTAAAGAGAAAACAAGAAGACAGACAGACACAGAAGAACATGCAGCAAATGGACACAGAAAGCAGACAGCGAGCACAAGTGGCAAGGGGGGGCGGGGATAAATAAAATAAATCTTTAAAAAAACAACTGTGATTCTCATGAAAGTATAAAATTAACACATGCCAAAGATTTTATTCAATGCATTAATTAATGAGGAACTCTGTAAGATGGTAAGTCAGATTCAAGGAGAATTTGGAGATACACACACTATATGTGTGTAAATACACACACTCAGGAATGCTGAGATCAATTTGGTAATAAATTCAAAATTGATTAAAATTCTATAGAGTAGCACTATCCAACAGAACTATATGCAAGTCTCATAAGTAATTTAAAAATTTCTGAAAGCCATATTAAAAAAGTTAAAATGGAACAGCTGAAATTAATTTTAATGTCATATTTTATTTAACCTAATTTATTCAAAATATTATGATGTCAAGATGTAACCAATATAAATGATAATAAAACTAATGAGATATTTTTACATACTTGTAAAAAAGACTCATAATGAGTCTTTGAAATCCAGTGTGTATTTTACATTTTCAGCACATTTCAATTCAGACTAGCCACATTATAAGTGCTTAATACTCACAGGCAGCTAATGGCTCCCATATTAGACAGTGCAGCTACAGGGCAATAAAATACGACATTGGGGGTTATCTTTTCTTTAGGGCAAAAGTCTTGTATATCTACAAGAAAATATGCATTTGCATTACAACAGGAAAGAATTAATTGTATTTCTCTAGTTTTCTATAAGTAAAGATATATCTTACAGAGTTGTAAAATAGCCCAGTCAATAGAAAGTCAATCAAAGGAGCACACC
>PVKH010010895.1:0-18027 GCA_004027955.1 Chaetophractus vellerosus | reverse complement strand
TTTTATGCATTAGCATTAGAAATTATAGAAATAAGAAGTGGCAATACATACCAAAATATACAATGCAACAGTACTAGCATTTATAATTACTCAAATTGTTACCTTTATTGATGTCTTTATTTCTTTATGCTGCATTTAACCCCTCCTAGTGTCTTTTCCTTTCAATCTGAAGTACTTCCTTTATCATTGCTTGTAGTGTGGGTTTCATGGTGATGAACTTCCTCATTTTTTGTTTATCTGGGAATGTCTTAATCTCTCCCTCATGTATGAAAGAAAGTCTTGTCAGATATAAAGGTCTTGATTGGTTAAGATTTCAGCCCACTACTTTCTTGCATCCATGGTGTCTGATGAAAAATCAACAATGAATCTAATTAGAACTCCCTTGTATATAACATTGTTTTTCTCTTGCACCTTTCAGAACTCCCCCTTGCCCTTTGTATTTGACAATTTGACCAATAGGTGAAGGGATATATTTTTCTTTAAATTTATCCTGTTTGATGTTTTCTGAGCTTTTTGGATGTGCATACTAACATCTTTTGCTATGTTTGGGAAGTTTTCTGTCATTATTTCTTTGAATATTCCTTCTGTACATTTATCTCTTCTCCTTCTGGGACTCCCATAATGCTTCTATTGGTATGCTTGATGGTGTTCTAGAGGTCTCTTAGACTCTTTTACCTCTTTATAATTCTTTATTTCTTTATGCTTCTCAGCATGACTCATTTCAGTTGAGGATAGATTCTGGTAACTACCACACGGAGAGAGCAATTTACCAGACTTTAAGATAATTTACCAGCCCCTTCCTCCTGCTCTTCCCTGGATGCTGTACATTGTTCTCCTCCAGAGTTTCAAAATAGTTGTTTCAGCCAGTCCTTGCCTGTTTAATAGTTCTTCTGGCAGAAGGATTATATCCTGGAGCTCTGACTCTGACAGCTTTCCATAATCCTCTTGAGTTACTCTTGATAGTGTTCCTGCCAGACTCCAGCAGTGGCTTCTGCTTTTGGTAAGCTGTGATTCTTGATATTTGCCTATTTATACAGTTTTCAGGTGGGTGGCTTGTGCTGTGACCTCAATTCTCTCATGGATTTTAGAAGAGTTGTTGAATTTCAGTTTGCTAACATTTTTTTTTTTTTCATGTGCGACTGCGAGTGATGACTTCCATTTGTTTCTAAGTTCAGACTTACACTAAACATGGCACTCTGGGTGTATACTCTCTATTGTTGGCTGGTAGATTTCACTCTCTGTTGCTCTGTTTTATTCTTATGAGTTGGAGTAAAATTAACATTACTAATGGCCATTTATTGAGAAATTACTTCCTACTATGCATTCTGCTAAGTCTTTTTCATGCAATATCTTTTTTAATTTTATGTAGTCCCTAGAAGTTTTGCTTCTATTGATCCAACAAAGAAAACTGACTTTTCCAAAAAAACAGATTTCTTAAAACCATACATCTAGTAAGTGGTGACGTTTACATGGATTTTGAACTCAGTTTTATTAAAAAACCTGAGCTTTTAAATAAAAACCTGTGAAAGTTGTAATTTTACAAGTAGGGAAGATTCAATACTGCTATCCTTGTTCTATTCCTTCATCCAATCTTTAATGCTGAGTACAGGGCTCCACTGCTTTTCCTTTCCGTCCAGGTATAATATTATGTATAAAACAATTGGGACATTAGGAGTATAGATCCTTCACCCAGAAACCTGAGGAAGCTGGGTGCTTCACTAGATTGGCACTAATTGTTTATCATCTTATTTGTTATTTATATATTTAGCGAAGTTCAATATTCATGGACATTTTTAGTTGTCAGGTGATAGAGAAAAGAGCAAGTGGGGGTAGTCCAAAATCTAGCAGGGTTCTACAATGACCATTCTTTAACACTTTCCAGTTAGAGTCCTTAGTAAAGATCCATTTAAAACAGCTGGGTACCTTGCATGCCTCAGTCCTAGTATAAGGAGAGTTGCAGAATGTAGGAAAACGTTATTCCAGTTACTGAATTATCCTTTGCTGACCACAATCTTGTCTACAGGGCCAAAGTTTAGGATGAATAAATGATTCTTTCATCAAATATTTGATCTAAAAGGAATTTCCACTAAAAAACCAGAGACATGGGGGTCAAAATGGTGAGCCAGCCTGATGTTGTAGCACCGAGATGGGGGCTGGATGGTATTCAAAATAGGTATTACAATACTGCAGGGTTAAAAAAAACTAGGGTTCATGTGAGATGATACAATAGCTGAGAGAGAAGTTGTAAAAGAAGCCATAAGAAGGCTTCCTGTGAACCTTTATAATGACAGGATGTTTTGCACTGGACTTGATCATGGAGTATCAGATCTTGTTTAAAGAGCAGTGGACAAAATATGAGGAGGATAAATTCTACTTTGAACCATATCTGAAAGAAGCTATTTGGGAAAGAAAAGAGAGAGAAGAATGGGCAAAAAAATAATCATGTAATTAAAACTGAATTCAACTGTCTTCAAAGTATTTTTATGAAATTGGCAAAACTTAAAATATACAATTTAATGACTAATGGAGCAAGAAGCAAGTGCCAGTGCTTGATTTCACCTGAGATAAACAAAGCAGTCCAGCAGACTGGCTTTCATATTTCAGAAGTCTTCAGTAGAATGAAAAGAAAGAGAAAGGAATCACTCCTCAGTTTGCCAACATTGGGATATAGCCCCAGTACAGCCCTCTTCAACCACTGGCCTCCAAAATACTTGATTTTGCATCCTACCAATTAAAAAAATCATGTATATATACACACATACAAAACCAGAGACCTGGTTTTTGTTTTCCTTCCTGGTTCTGACATATTGGGGAATGATAAATCCATAAGCATGCAAATATTTTCTACAATATCCCATCCTAAAATTTTCTCCTTTGGTATATTTCAGTGTGGGTATTGCCCCATTTCTCTACTGATGTAAACCATTGGCTTTGAATGATCACTTAAGGAAAGAAGTTTAAGTTGAAAGAAAGGGCTTAGCAAAAACAAAACAAAACAAAACAAAATCTTGTTATAGCCTGTAATGTATTCTAGTTCTTCATTCACTTAAATAATGGCTATACAGTAATTCTAGGTGTATGGGAATTGACAAGGTAATAACCCTTCAAGTTGTTCTCTTTATTCTTTTTCCCAGGTGATACATTTTTCTTTCAGTTTGCAAGGAGACTTAGTATAGTTGAATGCATGCAAGCAGTAGATTTTGTCACACTTGTCACTCTACTTTTAATAATACATTTCAGCAATAGCAAAGTCGTGCATGATGTATGAAGTCAGTATTCAGTATAATAATATATTTGATTATGATAATGCATTTTGAAGTAAGTATCTTTTTGCTATTTTAAAAGAAAAGTTTTGATATAGCTTTCAAATTCATTTAGCAATTTGTTGTTCTGTGGAAAACATCACATACATTTTTTCCTTAGCTTCTTTTGAAATGCTTTAATGGTTGAGGTTTCAGTATAGAATAATTTTATTTTTTACCTTAAACAAATACATTTTAAAAATATGTTAGAGTAAACATATAAATCCAAAATAGAAAACTAAAACATTTACAAACTAAATGTGTGTCATACTTGCTGTGGGAAAAAGAAATACATGCATGCAGAAAATAAACTAGTTATAATACACTTTTAATAAGAGAAGCAGAAAATGAAAAAAATAGCCATTTTATCATAGAGGTTGTTATATGCATTGGTGTCATTAATAATAATCTAATAGTACTAATTCATGGAGGTTATTAGGCTGGAAAAACTCCTTTAGAACATTCTTCCCCTAAGAGAAGAAAAAAGGAGTCTAAAAATGCAAATAAACCAGGAGCATTTCAAGTAAACTTAAATGTAGGAAATTAGTTACTCTAAAATTATTCTTTTGCTTGAATATCATCTTTTACTGACATACATAAACCACTTTTGTGAACAAAAATGAAAATAAATGATTGAATTTATTAGAGCCTTTGATATTTAAGTAGGGAGAAAGAAAGTGTTGCCATTGGTATTTGAATTTAATTTATATTCTGTAAGTATAATAGATAACCATATTTTCCAGCTATGCTTTTTGAGAAAGTGACAAGTAAATGACAAAGTAATTGATGATACAGGATCTTAACTTTTTAATTCTTTGTAGCTAATCTCAAAATGCTATACCATGTATGTATTTTGTCCATGGTAAGTATAGTCTAAAATGGAGAATTTCCCTGGAAATCTGAAAATATATTGCAAAATATATTTTTCCAAAATATTGCTAGAGATTCATTTATATTATACCATACAACCAACTCTAATCAGTTCATTCAGCATGGGTAAAATTCAAAGCACCTGAAACATTCCAACCTCTCAATTATTATTAATAGAACAAATTTGTACAAACCAAATTTTCATTTTATGAAAACATAATAAACAAACACTATTCTTTCCCAAATGATGTCCAGTGAAATTTTTTATATATCTTTTTTCTAATGATGTCATCCTCTAAAATTATTTCTTGGATGTGCAATATTCATACCTAAAACTCAACACTGAAAAACTCATTACTGTAAAGAAAAAATTATTATTTCTGTGACCATAGTACCATCCTGAATTGGGTCTTCTTAGAAGCTTCTTAGGCCCCAAACATTTCAGGGATGATCATACTGATATAGGTTCCTTTGGGTAATTTTCCATCAAAGATCCCAAATATTTATTTTCTGCATATACTCTTTTCCTGGAAATGTATACTGCTATGGAAAGTGTATTTATCTCAGGTGTGTTTTGAAGCTAGACTAAAAATCAAACTTATTAAGTTTGTTGAATGGAATGTTTCTTTCCTTCTGGTATGTTCTGAGATGTATTTTCTCATTAATCTTGAGCCCTGAGAGATATCATATTATAGTAGAAACTTACAAGGTCAGTAATATGGTCTTGATGATACCTTAGTAGAAGGTTTAATTCCCTTCAGGTTACAACTTAAATACACATGGTAATTTTTTTAAATTGAAGCAAAAATCTTGGCATTTTTGCTCAAAATGACTACCTGAAATCGATAAAAGATTCCTGTCAATCTGACTTACTAAAGTCTGTACATCCTGGCTAGATTTCAGTTTTATTTAGCATTTCTCGTAACTCCATCTCTACTACTTACACACATACTTTAGGGAATGAATTAAATAAGGTGAGCTTTTAAATTTTTACCTCATGGTATTTTTAACTAATTAATTAAAATCAGAAGATTCTGACTTCTCTACTACCAGTTTAGATACAGTATTACGTTATACACTCAGGCTTAATATTTTAAAGAACTTCTGACTGGTATCTTTTTTTTTCTTCAGGTGAAATTTGCATAACCTAAAATTAACCATTTTAAAGTGTACAATTTAGTGGCTTTTGTACACTCACAATGTTGACCAACCACCTCTATATCAAGTTCCAAAATATTTTTCCTCACTCCCAAAGAAAACCTCATACCCACTAAGTAGTTACTGCCCATTCCTCTTTCCCTCCAGACCCTGACAGTTACCAGTCTGCATTCTGTGTCTATGGATTTACTTATCCTGGGTATTTCATATAAATCGAATCATCCAGTATGCAAAATTTTGTTCCTGGCTTCTTTACTTATAATGTTTTCAAGGGTAGTCTAAAATGTAGCTTGTATCAGGCATCATAACTTTTTATGGTTGAATAATGTTCCATTGTATATATATATACCACAGTTTTTAAACTTTATTTTTAAAGATGTTTTGGTTACAGAAAAGTTACATTGAAAATATAGGGGGTTCCCATATATGCCAACACCTCCTCCTCCTCTCACATTTTCCCCTATTAATAACATCTTATATGAGTGTGGTACATTTGTTACAACTGATGAACAAATATTGAAGCATTGCTGTTAACCATGGTCTATAGTTTACATAGTGGTTCACACTTTGTACTGTACAACTTTATAGGATTTGACAAAATGTATCTATCATTGCAAGATCATGCAGAACAATTCCAATGCCCTAAAAATGCCCTATGTTCCACCTATTGTTTCCTCAGAACTTCTGGTAACCACTATCTTTATATCAATATTTCAAGTTCTTCTGTTACTACAATAATAAGTCTACTTTTGTCCATGATTGCATTTCTCCCTTATATTTGTTCATTCCTTAGTCTTGAGGATGTTGGGATGGTGATGTCTGCTCTGCTTCAGATTGAGGGGGGCCTTATTTCTTTTTTTAATATTATTTATTTATTATATATCCCCCCTCCCCTTCTGCTTGTTCTGGCTGTGTTCATTTTTGCGTTCTTCTGTGTCTGCTTGTCTCCCCCTACTGCGGTGACCCGCCAAGTCAGCTCACTGCGTGGCGGCCTGTCTGCTCGTGGTGGCTTGCCCTGCTCATGGGGGCTTGCCCTGCCTGTGGCAGCTTGCCCTGCCCATGGCAGCTTGCTTTCTCAAGGTGATCTGCCCGCTCAAGGAGGCCCCAGGAACCGAACCCGGGGTCTCCCATGTGGTAGACCGGAGCACTACCCATTGGGCTGCTGCCTGCCCCCAGGGCCTTATTTCTAATGGGGCAGATGGAAGGAACTGTTTTGCTTGCAGTTGTAGACACTCTTTACTTTTTGAGATGGGTGTTGCCCATCATCATCATTTAGTTAATTGTCCTGGGCAAGTCTGATGAAGTGAAGAGTAAGTGCTGGCTACAACTCTGCTGAGATTCAGGGCTCAACTGACATATGAATTGACCAAAGGTTTAAGACTCTGTGAAATATATTTAATGGGTATATTGCTAATTATATGTTCAAATAAAAGGGGCAGAAGAACCATGTGTAGTGAAATTATAAATGAGTCTAACTCTGTTACAGTGGAGAAATAAATTATCATATATTCCATGCTATGCCCACTGATGGGGTGCTGATTTTGTGGTGTTGTGTGCCTTGCTTATAGTGTCCAGATGTCTTTAGAGCCCTCAGGAGCACCTGTTTGAGGCTTTATTTACTCTGGAAGTTAGTGAGTTCTGCCTGAGCATGCCTCTGGAATTACCTCCTGACTCACTTTGAAATTTCTTTGCTATAAAAACTATTTTGTATTTAATTTCTCCCCCTTTTGATCTAGATCTTTTCCCAATACACCACTAGTTAGCCTTTGGTAATCCCTTGGTTCCAGGGAGGCTCATTCCTGGAAGTCATGTCCCACATAGAGGGGAAGGTAGTGAGAGTTGTTTTGCTGAGTTTGTTTTAGAGAGAGGACACATTTGAGTAACAAGATTTGTAGGTGGTAACTCTTAGGCAATAGTTTTATTAGGTTAAGTTTCAATTTTACAAGAATAAGGTTCATAAGTAGAAGCATTAATATTGAGGGCTTCATGTATTGTTCTGTTCTGAATTGCCTATGTACTCTAGAGATTCTTGCCACTCTATTAGAGAATGTAGCAGGACTCCCCAGGATGGGAATTTAATATTTTGTTGGTTATTGTGTGGATCTCCACCCACTGAGATAATAACTTATGACTACATGAACACGTTTATATTCCATAAGTGCATGCCCCAGGTTTATATTCTATAGGTGCATGCCCTTCCCCACACATCCTCCCCTGACCTTGCACAAGTGACCCTCCCCTTCTACAGCTGCCAGAAGAATACTCCCACAATTGTATTCTCAACCAAAGTCCTCTACCTCCCCAGAGTTTTCTGTTCCTTCCTCTAGACACTGCCCCCCCCCAGCTCTATGGATAGCCCAACCCACTCCTCCAACCCTGTTCCACTCACATTCCAGCATTGTCATCCCCATTCACATTGCTGAATCACCATCACCTACATCCACTGCCAAACTTCCCCTATCCACCCTATTATAGATTTTGCTCAGATTGAGCATTGGCTTACTACTCTCTACTTGCTTTCTATCTCTTGGTAACCTATCTTCCAGACTCTACTTCTGTGAGTCTGCTCAATATCCTTAGATCATACCAGTGAGAATACACAATATTTGTCCTTTAGTGTCTGGCTTACTTCACTCAACATAAGGTCTTGGAGATTCATCCATGTTGTCACATGTGTCAATACTTCATTCCTTCTTATAGCTGAGTAATATTCCATTGTATGTATATACCACATTTTGTTTAACCATTCATCCATTGATAGACACTTGGGTTGCTTCCAACTTTTGGCAATTGTGAATAATGCCACAATGAACATTGGTGTGCATATATTTGTTTGTCTTCCTGTTTTCAATTCTTCTGGGTATATTCCTAGCAGTGGGATTGCCAGATGATATGGCGGTTCTATACTTTGCTTCCTGAGGCACAGCCTAACTGTCCTTCACAGTGGCTGCACTAGACTACACTTCCATCAGCAGTGGATAAGTGTTCCTATTCCTCCATATCCTCTCCAACACTTGTAGCTTTATGATTTTTTTAAATAACAGCTAGTCTAATAGATGTAAGATGATATATCACCATAGTTTTGATTTGCATTTCCCTAAAAGCTAATGATGTTGAGCAACTTTTCATGTGCTTTTTAGCCATTTGCTTTTCCTCTCTGGAAAGGTTTCTATTTAATCTTTTTCCTATTTTAAAGTGGGTTGTTTGTCTTTTTATTTTTGAGATATAAGATTTCTTTATGTATGCATGGTTCTATATTTGAACTCTCAATTCATTTCCATTGGTTGGTATATCTATCCTTGTGCCAATAGTATGCAGTTTTGATCACTGTAGCTTTATAGTATGATTTAAAGTCAAGTAGAGTGATCCCTCCAATTTCATTTTTCCTTTTCAAGATTTTTTGGGTATTCGGAGCACCTTACCCTTCTAAATAAATTTGATAATTGCTTTTTCCAGTTCAGTAAAAAATGCTGTTGGAACTTTTATTGGGGTTGCATTGAATCTGTAAATCAATTTGGGTAGGACAGCTATATTCATGACATTTAGTTTTCCAATCCATGATATGGAATATTCTTCCATTTATTTAGGTCTTCTTTGATTTCTTTTAGCAATATTGTGTAGTTTTCTGTGTACAAGTCCTTTACATCCTTAATTAACATTATTCTTAGGTATTTGGTTCTTTTAGTTGCTATTGTAAATGGATTTTTTTCTTTATTTCCTCTTCAGATTGCTCAATATTAGTGTACAGAAATGCTACTAATTTTTGTGTGTTGATCTTATATCCTACCACTTTACTGAATTTGATTATCAGCTCTAGAAGCTTTGTTGTAGATTTTTCAAAACTTTCTACATATAGGATCATGCCACCTACAAATAGTGAAAGTTTTAATTCTTACTTTCTAATTTGCATGCCTTTTACTTCCTTTTCTTGCCCTAGTGCTCAAGTAAGTGCTTCTAAAGCAATGTTAAATAAGAGTGGTGACAGTGGGCATCATTGTCTTGTTCCAGATCTTGAAAAAGTCTTAAGCCTTTCACCATCGAGTATGATGTTAGCTGTGGGTTTTTCAAATATGCCTTTTATTATTGTGAATTTGACTTGCATTTCCCTAATAATTAATGATGTTGAACATCTTTTGTTATACTTACTATTTGTATATCTTTTTTTGAGAAATGTCTATTCAAGTCATTTGCCAATTTTTAAATTGGGTGGTTTATCTTTTAGTTTTTCAGTTTGTATGAGTTCTTTATATATTCTGGATGCTAGATCCTTCTCAGATGAAGTCCTTTTATATTCTTAAGTGTGAATACTTTATAAAATTTAATGAAATGAAGAGCCCACACAGAAAATATATGGATAACTGGATGTACCCAATATTGCATTTGTAATTTTAGGGAGATTCAAGATTTTATCAATGGAGTATTTCAAATATGCTGGAAACATAGATTATAGCATAATGAGTAATAGTGTATTCACCAACAAATGCTATGATAATTAATGTTTCACCAACAAAGTTTCTTTGTTTTTAAAGAAATAAAATATTAAAGATTCAGTTAATACCTCCTCCAAGGTTCCATTTTCGTCTTCTAAGAGTTACTGATTTCCTAAATTGTTGCTTGCCTTCCATGAAAGCGTATTTTAAAATCATTCGTACATAAACCTATACTCAAAAGCAATGCTATCGTTTTGTATATTTTCAACCTTCAAATAAATGATATATTGTATGTCTTATTTTGCTGCTTGCTTTTTACTCCCAGTTTTATGATACAGAAAATTTTTATAGACATGTGAAACTTGGTCAATTAATTTTAAGTGCTTTTCTGTAGTCACTTGCATGAAAACTCCACAATTTTAATTTTAATTTTTAAAAATCATTCACCAGTAGCAGATGAATATTTAACATATTATGGTACATTACCTTCTTATACAGATGTGAAAATTTATCTAGGATATATACAAGGAAGTAGATTTGTTGGATAGAAGAGTATATGTGAAGCTTCACCTTTATAAACATTGTCAAATTATTCTTTAAGTAATTGCATTCCCACCAGCACCAGTGTATGAGGTTTCCTATTACTCTACTTCTTAATTAAAACTTGATATTGCCAGACTTTTTAATTTTTTGCCAGCCTGAGGCAGATAAAAGTTGTCATATTGAGTGTGCTTTGAATCTTTCTGGTTACTAATGATGTCAAGCATCTTTTACTCCTCTGAGAATTACCTTTCATCCTTTACATGTTTTTTCTAAGTAATTGTTTGCTGTCTCTTATTGATTTTTAGATGTTCTTTATAAATTCTGTATAACAATTCTTTGCCATTATTATAAATAGTAAATATCTTATATCAGTCTGCGGCTCTTTCTTACTGTTTATTTTGAAATAATTATAGATACAGAGGAAGTTACCAAAATAATAGGAAGAAGTCCTGTGCACCATTCACGTAGTTTCCGTGGGACATAAGTATAATACAACACCAAAATGAGGAAATTGACATTGGTACAATGTATGTGTGTGGTCCTATGTAATTTTTCTCATGTGCAAATTCATGTACCCACCACCAAAATCAATACACAAAACTACCCCATCAGTACAATGACCTACGTCATGGAATCCCTTTATGCTCACTATTAAGTCCTGCCTTCCCCACCATTTCTAAGCCATGCCAATCACTAATTTGCTCTTCATCCCTATAATTTTGTCATTTTAAGAAAGTTATGGAATCATATAGTGTATAGCCTTTTGAGGTTGCCTTTTGTCACTCAGCATAATGTCCTTGAATTCCATCCAAACTGTATGTATCAATAGCTTGTTCCTTTTTAATGTTAAGTAGTTTTCCTATGTATGGATGTGCCACAGTTTGCTTAGCTGTTAACACACTGAAGGATATTTTGGTTATTTCCAGCTTTTGGCCATGGCCAATAAAGCTTTTGGCCATGGCAAATAAAGCCATTGCAAACAATCATGTCTAGTTTTTTTTTATGTGGACATTTTAAAACTTAATTTTTCTGGGATAAATGCCCTGGCATTTGATTGCTGGGTTAAATGGTAGTTATATGTTTAGTTTTTAAAGAATTTGCCAAAGTATTTTCTAGAATGAATGTACCATTTTGCTTCCTACCAACAAGATGTGGGATCCAGTAGCTCCACATTCTCCACAGGATTTTGCATTGTCATGCTTTTATATTTCAGCTTTTCTGATTAGTTTGGAGTGATACTGCATCATGCTGTTAATTTGCATATAATTAATATCTGATGATTAACTTATTTGCAATCAATAATCTTTTGTAGTGAAATATGTCTAAATCTCATTTTCTATTTAGATTTTTTTTCTGAACTAGTGAGTTTTAAGAGTGTTTATATATATTCTTTCTACGTATTTTGGAGAGAGAGATTACTTTGTAGGATGCATAGTTTAACATTTTTTCTCAGTATTTAGGTGGTCTTTTTATTCTCTTAACTGGATCTTTTGCAGAGTAAAAGTTTTTAATTTTGATGAAGTCAAATTTATAAATTATTTTCTTCTATGGATCATGACCTTTTTTAACACTAGTGGCGATGGAATTTTTACTTTCCCCACTCCTCTTCTGATAATACCCAATCAAGGGGGTGTGGCACTTTGTAACCTTCATGTATGGAGCGGAGGTCCAGGCTCCCCACATGGTCTCTACTGGCACCATGGGGAGATACTTTGTTGTACTGTCTAGGGGAATTAAAGCCCAGGATTCTCACTTGGCTTTCTCTGACAACATCTCAACAAAGGAGTTACAGTGCACACTGTTTTAAGTATTAGAAACCTAAAATAATTCTTGATTATCTATTAGATCAATACCCTCCATCTTGTTTGTTGTCCTGATTGTTTTTAGATAGTCTTTGACTTTTCTCTTGTTTTAGTTTCCTTGGCTGTTCAAGCAAATACAATGAAATTTTTTGGTTTAAACAATGAAAATTTATTTGCTTATGGTTTTGAGGCTAATAGAAAGTCCATATCAAGGTGTCATCAAGGTGATGCTTTCTCGAGATCAAAGACTGGAGTTTTGGGGATGGCTGCTTGTGATCTTTGGTCCTTAGCTTGTCACATGGCTCAGCACTTGGCAACATCTCTGCTGTCTCATCTTCCAGGTTCTGTTGATTTCAACTTCCAGCTACTCCCTTGGTGCCTTTTTTCTCTATATGTCTGAATTTCATTCTGCTTATAAAAGACTCCAGTATCCTGATTGAGGTGGGCCACACCTTAACTAAAGTAACCTCATCAAAAGATCCCATTTACAATGGGTTCATATCCACAGGAAAGGGTTAAGTTTAAGGACATGCCTTCCTGGGGTACATACAGCTTCAAACCACCACAGCTCTACAATAAGAATTTTAGGATCAATTTGCCAAGTGTTATGGAAAACTGACGTCTCTATGATATTGAGTCTTCAATCCATTAGCACCTTACTGAGGTTTAGGTTTGCTTTTTTCCGCTTTATATAAATGCAGATATGCACTGTGTGCACTTTGAAGGCTACTTTTACTTAACATTATGTTGTGAGACATCTAAGTTGTATGTATCAGTAGTTCATTCATTCCAATTATTTCTTGTGAGTTCTATTTCAATTGGATGTATTCCTATCAACTGATTTTGTTTACTATTTATCATATCTTTTCCCTTTTTTTCTTTTCCTAATTTTCCTCTTCCTTGGATTTTTTTCTCTTTGCTAGTTTAGATGCTGGAGATATCATTTATATTCTTTAAATGATATCATTCTTAATTTAAATATTTAATTATAAACTGAAAATTAAATCTATGTTCTACTCAGTATTTAATTCCACTTCTGAGCACAACAGTGGTCTTTTAGGACTTTTTAACCTATTGAATACTGCTTTTCTTATCTTAGTATTTTTACCAAGAATTTTAGTTTTATGAATTTTTAACATATATAATTAATAGTTTAAAGATAATAATTAAATTTAAGAATGTATTTTGATCAATTTCTGTGTTTTCCTTAGTTTAAAATGTTAGTGTCATCTTTTACCTGAACACTTACTATTTAATATATGTAGCAATATGTAAGCAAGCTAAACCCATAGCAGAAATAACCCATGAACATCTATTTAAGTTTTTACAATTTGAATTTCGATACTGGATAATTTCATTTGAGGGTTTAGACAATAGCCCTTTACCTTTTTATGTACATGTGATTACTTTTTAAATATATTTGTCTATGTAATGTATAATTTAGGAAGCAAGTCATTTTGTATGATTACTCTTTTACCAGGCTATTGTTTTAGATAAAAAAGTTAAGGAATGGGGACAACTATAATTATTGCCTCTGGAAATATGTACATCACTGACAGTCACATTATAGGTAAAGATTCATTAGATTTATTTAGCTTTGCTCCTGTTTAATCATATTGTTAAGCCTGCATATAGGTAATTTCACTTCAGAAATCAGAGGAAAAAAAAAATACAAGATGGGTAGGAAAAAAAAAATACCATAAACATAAAAGGACTGATGTTTTCAGAATTAGCCCAACTCTGCCTTGACTTAGAAATGCAATTTTCTTTTATGTTCACAAACAACAGGACTTATATTGCTTTTTTTCTCTTTCCAAAATAATAGGTACTAGATTTCCAACTTTTTAAGTTTTTATTGTATTGTGATTATACCAAAACAAGGTAGAAAGAATAAAATTAATTTAGTGTAAATAAAATATATTTGTGGCTTTTAAATCCCAATTTCTGTGTTTAGGTGCCGTGTCTGTTTCTCCATAAAATTCATCAAATATTTGCCTAATTAATGTATATAAGGGCCTCTGAAATACTGTCTGTGGTATAAAGACAAAACACTATCCTCAAGGAATGTTTATAATTTCTGATTCCAGATCCTCAGGGACATAAAAGGAGTAAATCTGACTTTTTATTTGCCATATATGATTTCAGCATTGACGAGATTACTTTTATTCTGAAAGGGGTAAGATAAGATTCTACAGTTTTTTCTAGGTGGAAAGCAACCCACTTTCTTAACAGTATGATATTTTTCTTATATTAATTTGCTCAATGAGAATGAACAATGGCTTCACAATGATTGTTCACAAGGTAATAATACTTATATCCTTTTGATAGACAGTAACTGTAAACAGATGGTGCCCTGTGCAGACAGATTGCTTCTTCCAAATATCAGTTGAGCCTTAATATTCCATGCTTTCTCATGCATAAAGCCAATTCTTATGTAAAATAAAGGAGTCATGCTTCAGAATGCTGACTAAATACATACATTTTAGAATAACTTTGAATAATTATATACATATAACCCAGGCTCAAACAATGTAAAAACAATTATTATAGATTTGCCATATGAACCAGTAACAACAATAAGCCACTATTTTTCAGAGTGTATGCCTTTTATTTTGTTTATGAATCCTACCACTATTGAATCTGGTAAGACTAAGTTGTAAAAAATTTCATGGCCATAATGTATTACTCATGTTGGTAAGGAAAACCAGAAACAGTTTAAAAAACTGGGAGTTACATTCAATTCTTTGCTTCATAATTTGTCCATTACTCCTTGGTCCTGGGTATACAGTAGAATGTGAGGCTTGGATTTTCATCTGAAATCTGAATATATTTTATTTAAAAGAAACTCATCTACAGATTTTTTAAAAACCAGAATGCTGCAAACCCCAGATCCACAGATGATTTTATTTTTGTTTGATATAGTACCTTTATCTTTAGCAGACAGCCCTTTTTTACTTTATTTATTTGACATGGCAATCTTTAAAAACCACATAACTATGTGTGTGCACACATATATCTTCAATGAAATATAGTGCCATGACAATTTAGTCACCTTGATGAATGTATATGGATGATTTCAAGAGACAAATATTGGAGAAAAGAAATTCCAAATGAAGAAAAAGAGATTAGATTGATACATTTTTGGATTATTCAGATCATGTGAATAGTTTAGTTCAGTTAATCCCAACCCTGATTTTAGGCATGGGATCTGTGAAAGGGAGGAGAAGATTATCCTGGAAGAGTTTATTGGAGGGATGTCTTAGAAAATCATTCTAAAATATTCAGAACTTATTTTGTAGCAAATGGGGAGATGTTGGAGGTTTAGACTGCATAGGTGAATTTATTTATTCAGATTAGGCTAACATACTTTTAACCAACAACCCCAAATTGCTATGGTTTAACAAGAGAAATATTTTTCTCCTGTTCATATCATAATCTAACATGGGTCAGTGGATTCAGGTTCCTTCCACTGTTTTTTTAATTTTTATTTTTTAAAGATTCTTAGATTACATAAATGATACATAAAAAATGTAGGGGATTCCCAATTGCCCCACTCCCAACATCTCCCACTTTCCCACATTCACAACATACTTCATTAGTATGGTACATTTGTTACAATTGATGAACACATGTTGGAGCATTGCCACTAAGTGTGGATTATAGTTTACATTATAGTCTAAACTATCTCCCACAAACTTTTGTAAGCTGTGACAAGATATATACTGGCCTGTATCTGCCATTGCAACGTCATTCAGGACAATTCCAATGTCCTGAAAGTGCCCCCATATTACACTTATTTTTTCCCTTTCCATCCCCTCAGAACCTCCAGTGGCCACTGGTTCCATTGCTAGAATAACAATAAGTCGATAGTAAAATAGCAGTAAGTCAACTCTAGTCAATCATTCATTCCCCAATCCTGAGGATTCTGGGATGTGATGCCCACTATGTCTCTAATAGAGAGGAGGCTTATATCCCATGGGACAGATGGATAGGATCATCTGGCTTGTGGTTGTAGACTCTCTTTTCCTTGGGGTGGTCATTTTCCATCATCATTTCCTTGTTTGTTGTCCTGTGTGAGTCCAATGAACTGGAGAGTAGGTTTTGCAACTCTGGTGATATTCAAGGCTCTACTGGCACATGGAAAGCCCAAAGATTTAAGTCTCTTGGATATAAACCTATGAACTTTAGTACTAAATATAGGTTCAAATAGAAGGGGCAGAAGAGCCGTGTGTAGGGAAAACACAGCTGAGTCCAACTCTGTCACATTGGGGAGCAGAAATTTTAAAGTAGGGCCCACTGGCAGAGCACGAAACTCCTGAGCTGTCAGCCCTGCTTATAGTGTCTGGATGTCTCCAGAGCCCTCAGGAGCCCTACTATTTGAGGCAGTATTTACTGTGGCAGTCATTGAGATCTTGCTGGGACATGCCTAAGCATAATCTCTGGAATGACCTCCCAAATCACTTTGAAGTCTCTTAGCCATACACACTAATTTGTCTTTATCCTTTTCCCCTCTTGGTCAAGGTCTTTTTCCAGTTGCATGGTTAGTTGGTGCTTGGTAGTAATCCCTTGGTGCCAGGGAGATTCATCCCCAGAAGTCATGTCCCATGCTGGGGGGAAGGTAATGCATTTATATGTGGAGTTTGGCTTAGAGAGAGGCCACATTTGAGCAGTAAGGAGGTAACACTTAGGCACCCTATAATACTAGGCTAAGTTTCAATTTCAAGAGTAATGGTTCATAAGCACAGTCATCAATATCAGAGACCCGTCAATGGTCCATTCTACTTTGCTAGTCACTGCCCCAGTACTAGGGGATTCTTGGTGTCCCATTAGAGAATGTGGCAGAATTCCCCAGAAGGGAATTTGATATTCTTTCAGTTATTGTGTGGTTCTACACCCACGGTGACAATCCCTATGAACACTTCACATGCTTATAGGTATGCCTCAGGTGAACCTCCTCCTATGCATGCCCCATCACTGACACCCCACACCAATGATCGTCCCCTGTCACAGTTGTAACCCTCATGGAACTGGGGGGAAGGGGATGGAGGGAGCAGATGAACTTTGCGGATTTGCAGGTAAGTGGTTGAAACTACAACATTGGAAATTTTTTTTTTTTTTTTTTGACAAATGCAACCAGGGAGGATTACTGGTTTAGGGTGTTGGATGTTGGGGGCATGTGGGAGAGGGCACACCTGGGGCAGGCTTCCAGGGAGAATGTGAGTGTTCATCCTGTCATAGTGCATTGTATCAGTGGATGGAGACGCATATAACGAATGGGGATGTGTTGGACTCCCATCCTGGGAAGTCCTGCTGTGTTCTGAAATAGAAGGGCAGGAGTATCTCAAGAGCATAGGCAGTGCCTAATAGGAGAAGACAGGTCAGTTTTTCAAGCTCTCAATGTTGTTGCAAGTAACTATGAATCTTGTTCTTCAAGGAGTGAAGCTTGGTAGTTGCCATGGTTCCTGAGGGGAGGAGGAGGGAGGAAGAATAGAATAGATGGAATGGGGCATTTTGGGGGTGTTAGAATTGTTTTACATGATCTTACAATGATGGATACAGGCCATGTTAAATTTTGTCAAAATTTATTATGAAAGTATATAGTCTAAAATGTAAATCATAATGTAAATCATTGGCCATGGTTAGTAGCAATGTTTCACTATTTGTCATCAATTGCAACAAATTACTACCCTCATGTAAATGTTATTAATAAGGGAAAGGGGAAAAAGGGGAGGATGTGGGTATATGGGAATCCCTTATATACTGTATGTGACTTTTCTGTAACCTAAAGTTTCTCTGAAGATAAAATGAAAAAAAATAAGACACTGAGGGAATAAGTGGAAGAAAATGTCACTGCACATGCCAGACAACAGATCTTACAGTGATGAAAGACATAATGCCTAACTTATTTTTAAAATTGTTTTG
>PVKH010010894.1:0-18021 GCA_004027955.1 Chaetophractus vellerosus | reverse complement strand
GGGGGGGTGGCATATGGGTACTCCTGGAATCTCTGTGTAACATTTGTGTAATCAATGTATCCTAAAAATGCATATAGATATATAAAAAATAAATAAATAATTAATAATAATAAAAAAAGAACCCCTGGCCTAAAGGAAGGTGAGTGACACCTGAATTCCAAAGGCAGGTATACATTATTGAATAATGTACCCAGAACCAGACCTTTGCCATTTAGATGTAGAAAAATGAGCTTATCCTTTAAAATTAAGCATCGTAAGTCATATGGGGGGAAAAGTGCATATGCATTTATTTATGTATATTTTATTACCTTTATCCAGAACTTAATATTAGATGTCTTCAAATGAATATAAGGAGTGTTTGATTTGGAAAAAAGTGAAAGTGGATTTTTGTTGGATTACAATACTTCAGGAAAAAATAAATCTCAATGCAGTGTTTATTATGAATATATATGTACACTGATTATATAAACCCATGTATATAAATATATATATCAAACTGAAATATAATTGTATTTTATATATAAATAAATATCCATATATTGCAAAAGAATTGCAAGACAGTCCATATTTTTAACTGCATAACTCATGCTCATCCTTCACTAGCATCTTCACTCTGAAAATGCACCTTTTCCCCCATAATACTGGTACTTCTGATCATCTTTTCCTGTTCTACTTTTCCCTTTTCCATAACAGTTATCTAATCTGCTAAATAACTTGTTTATTATATCAGTTGATTATTGTCTATTCCCCCTCTTCCAATTTAAGCTTTATGAAAGCAGGGGTTTGGGGCTGCTAATAAATCCCAATTGCCTGTAACAGAACTTGGTATGCGTAAAGCTGGTACCAATAAATGAAGGAATGAATATGTTATTTACATTCCCACCAACAATGCACTAGAGTTCCAATTTTACTGCATCCTCTCCAACACTTTTTATTTTCTGTTATTTATTTTTTAAAAATAAAAAACCACTGAGTGTGAAGTAGTATCTCATTGTGGGTGGTTTTAACTTGCATCGCCTTAAAAGTTAATGATGTTGATCATTTTTCATTATTGGCTATTTGTATCTTCTTTGGAAAAATCTGTTCAAATCCTTTGCTCATTTTTAAATTGGGTTATTTGCCTTTTTTATGTTGTACTGTAAAAGTTCTTAATATAGATATTTATCAGATATATGATGTGCAACTATTTTCTCCTGTTTTGTAGGTTGTCTTTACACTTTCTTGCTAGTGTCCTTTGATGCACAAAAGTTCTTAATTTTGATGAAATTTAATTCATCTATTGTTTCTTTTGTTGCTCATGCTTTTGGTGTCATAGCTAATAATCCATTCCCAAATGCCAGGTCATGAAGATTTGTCCCTATGTTAGCGCCACAGATATGGATTTATCTCTTATAGTTAGGTCCATAATCTATTTTGAGCTAGTTTTTGTATATGGTGTAATGTAGGGGTCCACCTTCATTCTTTTTCATATGAATATCCAGTTTTCCCAACACAACTTTTGAAGAAACTCTTCTTTCCCCATTGCATGTACTTGGCATCCTTGTCAAAAATTAATTGGCCATAGATGTGTGGGTCAATTTCTGGACTTTCAATTCTGATTCATTGGTCCATTTCCCTGTCCTTATGCCTGTACCACATGATTTTGATTACTGTAGCTTTGTAGTACATTTTGAAATCAGGAAGTATGAGTCAGCCCACTTTGTTCTTTTCTTTAAAATTGTTTTGGCTCTTCAAGGCTGTTAGAGTTTTCCCCCTTAAGAGGTTTTCAAGTCATAGGACCTTGAATCAATGCCCTTGTGACATAGGTTGAGGAATGGCAGCCTCCACCCATAACCCACCTGATTAAGCAAGCGATAGCCCAGGGGCAGCTCATCCCCTCCCAAGAATAAACAAAATGAAGCAGATAAGGGCCATCACTCCTTTCTCAACTCCTCCCACATTCCAAGACCTTCTAACCCACTCCCCGCCTATTGATGTAATGTATAAATTCATATTCACCACCTTCCAAGGGTGGGCTGAAGTCTCTCTTCAGACCCCCACCATGCCAGTGGAGGAGCTGAAGTCTATTCTTCAGAACCCCTCCTTTGGGAGAGCTTCCCAATAAATTTCCTACTTGCAACCGTTAGTCTTTGTATCCCAGTGAGCGCCATTTTTTCTCTAACAAAGTCTCCTTGAAGTTCCATATGAATTTGGGTATCAGCTTTTTCATTTCTACAAAAAAAAAAAAAATGGCTTCTAGAAAGTTAATAGAGATTGTCTTTAATCTGCAGATTTCTTTGGGTAGATGTGATATTTTAACAATATTAAATCACCCAATCCATGACCATGGGATATCTTTTACTCTATTTAGTTCTCCTTTAATTTCTTTCCACAGTGTTTTGTAGTTTTCAGTGCACAAGTTTTTAATATCTTTAGTTAAATTTATTCCTAGATATTTTGTTTACAAATATTGTAAATTCAAATGTGTTTTTAATTTCTTCTTGGTATTGTTCATTGCTGGTATATAGAAACACAATTAATTTTTGCATGTTGATTTTGTACCCTGCCATTTTACTGAATTTGCTTATTAGGTATAGTATTTTTCTTGTGGATTCCTTTGGATTTTCTCTAAATAAGATCATGTCATTTCCTCATAGAGATAGTTGTACGTATTCCTTTCCAATGTGCACATCTTTTATTTCCTTTTCTTGCCTCATTGCTCTGATAGAACTTCTACTACAGTATTAAATAGCAGTGGTGAAAGTGGACATCCTTGTTACTGATCTTAGGGGGAAAGCGTTCAGTCTTTTACCATTTAGTATGATAGTATCTGTGGGGTTTTTTTTTTTCATGAATGGACTCCACTATGTTAGAAAATTCCCCTCTAAACTTAATTTTCTGTGTATTTTTATCAAGAAAGTGTGCAGGTTTTTGTTAAATGCCTTTTCTGCATCTATTGAAATAATCATTCATTTATTTTCCCTTCATTCTATTTAGGGACATATTACCTTGACTGATTTTCATATGTTACACAATCTTGCATTCCTTGATTAATCATTTATTCATGATTGTGTAATCTTTTTAATATATTGTTGAGTTAGGTCTGCTAATGTTTTGTTAAGTATTGTTGCATCTATACTTATAAGGAAAATTGGTCTGTAAATATTGTTTTCTTGTGATTTCTTAATCAGGCTTTTTTTTTTTTTTTTCAGATTCATGTGCACTTGAAAAGAATGTATATTTCACTGTTGTGTAAACTGTCCTGTATATGTCTGTTAGATCTTGTTGGATTATAGTGTTCAAGTTCTCCATTTATTTGTTGATTTTCTGTCTAGATGTTTTATCCAATATTGAAAGTTGTATATTAAAATATCCAACTATAACTGTCTCCTTCTCCCTCCAGATTTGTCAGTGTTTGTTACACGTACATATATTTGGGGCCCTGATATTAGATGCATATATGTTTATAATTGTTATGTTCTTGTTGAATTGACACTTTTATCATATATAATGCCCTTCTTTTTTACTTGTAACCATTTTTTATTTAAAGTCTCTTCTGTCTGATGCTAATATAACCACTTCAGCTGTCTTTCAGCTACTATTTCCATGGAATGATTTTTCCATCCTTTCACTTGCAACCTGTTTGTATCTTTTGGGTCTAATGCTTGTAAATAGCATTTATTTAGATGATGTGTCTTTATCCATTCTTCTAATCTCTCCCTTTTGATTGGTGAATGTAATCCATTTATGCATCTCATGATTTTGAATGACTACCAGCCCATAATGTACAGGAAAACAGTAGAAATATAAATAGAGGAAAACAGTATTTAAATATGAATTTGGTTGCTCCTTGTCTCTTTCATGAGTTGGTTTGTGGAGGTGTAGTTATTTTAGTGTTCCCCATGGTTGTTGACGTCTGCCTTGTTATCTGTGCCTGGTGTTTTTGGGACACTATTCTCCACTTCTCCACGGTCTTTCACATTTCCGCATGTCTTATAAGCAGAGGCAATCACAACCTTTTTTCCTGCACTGTCTTTTCAAGGCCATTTGTGTAGTCAACAACCCCAGAAGATAAAGTTAATGTCTTCCTCTGGAGGAGAGGGAAGATTATTTTATCTCCGGTGTAATAAGGATAAAGTTTCCTTCCCGGACAGGAATCAGGTAGGTTTGCTTGCAAATTATAAAACCATAAGCTATTCTAAGCTCAGTTTTCCTCTCCCATAATGCTACCATCTGCATGTATAAGCATCACTAGCCCTCCTCAAGTCTCTCTCCAGAAACTGACAATCAGGGAACTGGTAAAAGGAAATGACGATTCTCTGGCTATCACTATTGCCATAAGTATTAAAATGTACTTTGTCTCTGACCTGTTTCCCAGGTCATTCTTCCAGCTTTTATGAAATCTCATAGCATTCACAATTCTTGGGAATCTTGGATTATGTGTTTCCTGCCACTTTTCTTATAGCATTTGGCCTCTGCTTTGTGTAGGATAATGGGTCCAAGATCATTCTGTGGCTCTCCTCACAGAGATACCAGGCTCAACCTTTTCCAAGTAACAGGGAACCTTTACCTGTGTCCTGGGAGAGATACCTCCTTACCTAGGGATTTTCTTCCACTCCTCCTTCAGGGTCTTAAGGCATTTTCTCTGTAGGAGAGAAGGTTCTAGAGAAGAGGGCAGGGCTTATGCCTATAGCCCACAGATGCAAATCACCTGCATCACCTGTGCTTTTCTCTGGTCTTCTGCTCCATGCTCACGTCTTTCTCCCGAGCACCTGGTAGAGGTCCATGAAAAAAATCCTTTAAATGTACCTTTCCACTGGCAAGCTTCATGATCCCTGTTGAGGTCCAGTTTCCCAAACTCCAAGTTTTATCCTTGAGAACCCAATACCAGCCTAAGGATTCCTGCTTCCCTCTTAGTCTATATCAGATAGATAATCACTCCCACATTAATATTTGGCTTATTGAAGGCACTCAAAGCTTCTTCTTTGTTCTCTAAGTCCTCATTTAGTCCACTAGGTGAGAGCCAGTGGTCCTGGGACAAGACTAAAGTGAGCATTGTGCAATGGAAATAACTCTTCCAGGGATGGTGGCTCTGAGTATTTGAGCTGTTTTTCACAAACTTCCTACTTCTTTGGGACTTTGTTCCTTCATCTTTAAAATGGGAGAGATGGCTTAAAGAACCTTTGGAGTTCTAGCCAATGCTGACAATTTGTGACATTTTTATTTTATTTTTTGTTTCAATGAGAAAGATGAGTTATATAATTTAGAGCTGAGAAGGAACTTAGAGATATATACTCCAATCTTTCTATCATAGATATGAGAAAACGGAGACTTTCCCAAAGATACCCAGATGTAAAATGAAAACAAAAGAACAAAAATTAAAATTTAAGGCATTATAGCTTGATCACAAGGAAGGCCAGAACAGTGGTTATTACACAGATCAGATGGGTGAGGAAGAAATCTTGAGTATATCCCTTACTTCTCTGTGAAACTCTGACAAAGTGATACAGCCTTTCTAACCCTCTGTTTATCTTGTGAAATAGTGATGATAATGATAATATCTGCTTCCTAAGATTAGGGAGGTGAGTAAATAACATAAATGTTTCAAGTACTTGGTCGAGCCTGTCCAATAAACATTTGAGGGTAGGAAAACCTACTCCTGAAATCAGTATTTCTTTCAGGTGTTTGAAAAGAAATATGTTTCATTATCTCATAGGCCTCAATTATATATGGAAAAGTCCCAGGTAAGTTGGAAGTTTGGTTTACATTATTCAGAATGGGCAGTTTTTAAAAATGTTTACCTATCTTACCATATCCGTTTGCAGGTGTGTGGAGATGGTATTGTTTCAAAGCATTGCAATATAGGTAGGTGAGCGTGTATGTGTGTGGGATTTTAAAAAAAGAAAAAAAAGGAAGAAGAAACAGAATTTGGATCAAAGCTACAGCCGAATAACTGCCGTGGAATTCATTTTCTTCCAAGGAACGGCTGTGGTGGCGAGCAGTGCCAGCTCGGAGTTTCTAATGTTTATTTTCTCGCCAACGCTGTAATTCCCCCCCCCCCCCTCCCACCTTTTATTGACCAAGAAGTGCTCCACGTACGGAACTAACCACGTTGTGCGGCACCGAGCCCGCCCTGTGGTTTGGCTCCTGCCGGCCTGGAAGCAATAGCCGCGACTTTTCCATAGATGGCAGCATTCGCAAACAACTCCAGCGGGGGGACCAGGCCCTCTCTTACTCTCAAAGAGAAAACAGCTCCATAATCTGTTGACAGGATTAAGGACCCCTGTTGTTTTACAGGAAGTAAATAAATCCTTATGGTATTCTGGAAACCTCAGAAGTATATGAGAGTGGTAAGAAATTGTTTATTCCATGGCAAAAGTATCAAATGAATATTTACAGCAAGTAAAACAATTACCACAGATTGATGTGGACGGAGTTAAAGCCCCCAGCCTGTTTGCATTATCTGGGTATGGAGTATTTGTTAACCTCTTGCGTAGTAGGTTTACTTTCTGGGTGCAGAATTTCTTGCTGGCATTACTTGGTAGTGAACACCGACACTGGGAAGAGAGTGACATATCTGTCGTGCATGCAGAATCATTGTGTGAAAAGTAAACTGTAAACTCTAGGAGCATGATAAGTAATAGATGAAATAATGAGTATAAATGGTAGAAGATAATAGCATCATAGTGGGTATGTTGAAGCAAAAATCTTTTAGATTTTGTTGTTTAAAGTAGACATAGGAAAGTACTTTTTCTTTAATCTAGAACACTGAAACTTCATGGGAGTGGATTTAGCTAGTACTCTCAAATATGATATATATCTGGGGCAAGAGGGAAGAAAATTTTCAAAAATGGTATGGGGCATAGATCTAGGTCCATTAGTGACATTTATCCAGGGGTCAATTAAATATTTAGGTTTCCCACTGACTTGGGGTGCACTATTTTTTTTACCCCTAATTATTTTCTGCAACTTCCTTTATTCTATATGTTTCAAGAAGGTTATGATTTTTAAAAGGTATATGTGATGTGTGGCCTTCAAGCATTATTATTAACTGCATGAGTGATTATCATTTTGGGTTACAACACAAACATTTTCACATATTTAAGATTAAAATCTCCAAAAGGAGACAAAAAAACAGTCCGGTCTTTAAAGACTTAACCAGACATGAAATACAATAAAAAGAAAAATTCAACCGAGAAGTTGAAATGTTGACCATTTATCCACAGGATAAGGGCCCATGCTACTCATATTTTATTTTATGGCAAGTAATTGGCTCAACTGGCCTTAATAACAAATGCAACTCAAGCTTGAGTACTGGGTATATTAACTCTGATGCCCAGCTGGAGTGTTCCAATCATTCTGGTCTTCAGTTTTCAGGTTAACATGTTAATAATAATTATTTTAGGAAGTAAATATTGATATTTTTATAAACAGAATGTTGAACATTCACTGGACTCAATATCCAGGAATGGCTTTATTTAGAACCTGGATGCAGGTGGCAGATTTCTCTTTCACACCACTCCTCATACTTTATTATGCCCATGATTGCTGTAGCTTAGCAGTGCAATTGATGCTATTGATAATCAATGTGTATGGGCCAGTCCAGATGTTGCCCATCAGGAGCATTTAGCCTGATAGGAATCATTGAGCAGCCAGTGTAGAGAGAGCATTACACAGTTGTGTTGCATGGGAACATAATTCAATAATACACAATAACAATAATAAGAAGCTGATGAAAGCATGGCCAGTAACTCCCCATTTTTACTTTTATTTTTTAAAAATTTTTTTAAGGTTTTTTTTTTTAAATTTTATTATATATCCTCCCCTTTCTGCTTGTTCTTGCTGTGTTCATCTTTGAGTTCTTCTGTGTTTGCTTGTCTCCCCCTTCTGCTCTGTGTCTGCTTGTCTCTCCCTGCTGCAGCGACCCACCAAGTCAGCTCACCGCGTGGCGGCCTGCCTGCTCACGGCGGCTTGCCCTGCTCACGGGGGCTTGCCCTGCCCACAGCGGCTTGCCCTGCCCACAGCGGCTTGCCTTCTCAAGGTGGTTTGCCCACTCAAGGAGTCCCCCGGGAACTGAACCCGGGACCTCCCTTGTGGTAAACAGGCGCCCTACCAATTGGGCTACAGCCGGCCCCACTCCCCATTTTTAGATTCTGGTAAATATCTTTGATGCTTTAAACACTGCTCAAGGAAATTATAGAAAAGAATCAAATGCCAGTGTCCAATAGAACTCTTCCAAGCATTTTTATAGTCACCAAATGTATATTTGCAACCAATCCATATATCTTCTCCTTTTAAAATTGGCTTTTGAAATATGGTTTAAAAATATATATATAGTTTCAATCTCTATAAGAAATCTTAATTTTTTTCTAAAGCATTTTCATCAGTACTTTGCATTGCATCTCTGAAATCATATGATTACATATATAGATGGCATACTAAGCAACATTTCTGAATGGCCAGCATTATATTATCACAAAAGTAGAAGAAAACCAAGATCTTTTGTCTAAAGTGTATTAAGAGTACCAAAGATACAGTTTTCATGCATCACATAATTTCTAGAGCAAACCCAATTTAAAATATTATTTTTAGTAACACAAACCATTACCAATTGTTTAAGTGAATGTGGTTTAATATTTGCACCTTTTATGGGTGTTCAGGTAAACATCCTGAAAATCAGAAGAAACAAAATCTGCTTTTGAATTCTGGAAACAAGGCTGCCACCACAGCTAAAAGTCTCCATTCCTGTTCTTCTGGTCTCAGTTAGAGTCTGTTCCTGAGGACACCAAGGCCAGCCACGTTCATCCCACACATGGGCTTGTTACACTGTTCAGGAGTATTCTCCCATGTTGGCTTGGACACATTTCTAATCCTGTCCTTGTTTTAGGCATATGGGCTGCTTCATTACTTCAGATACCTGATAGATTCCCTCTCAGCAGTAAACAAACGGCATCTTAGATTTTCCTTGTTATCGTATCTGGCATCTTTCCCCTCCTTTCAATTCCCACATTAGGACACCCTTCATAACTAACTGGGCCAAGTTCCTGGTGTCACTGCCTTTTAAAATTGCTAGACGATTCTTCCTAAAATCTTATTTTAAGAGCCGTCAGCTGCCAATCCTATCAAGTCCAAACTCCTCTGCCCAATTTCCAAGGTTGTAATCTAACCACATCTTATCACTCCGATCTGATTTTCCACTCCTTCCCCACATGAACTCTGTAGATCTGCCCAACTCCACATAATCTCAAACATACCACGCCAGTCTTAATTCAATGACTCTGCTCATTTTCCCACGTCTATAATTTTCTCCTCTTTCCACTGGCTGAATCCCAATCCTCCTCCTCCTTTAAATGTCCACCCAGATTGATTCTCTGCATATCCCCTAATTGCAACATGGACTTGGCCCTGGTGTGGACTCGATGACTATCCCTTCAGAGTCTAAGTGGACACAAAGACCAAGTTTTCTTTCATGCTCTTTCTGATTAGTCCCTGTCACAGTGGCCTCTCTCTCCCCTGGAATCCTTTCATGCCTATGGATTCAGCTGCACTACTATTTATCCTGTTATTTCCATCAGTAGAGTGGGCAACCAGGATTTTTTCTTATGTGACTGTGTGCTCCCATATTGCTTAATTAACACCATGATTGGGTGATGCTTTATAAGTGCTTGTTGGACCATGCTTGCTTCCTTCTACATTTGATCCATTGTCTTATTGCTTATAGTTTGTGCTGCAAAGTGAGTTCCCCTGGAAGGCAGCATAGCATGATAGGTAAGCACAAGGGTATTAAATTCAGACCCATGTGAATGTAAATCTTGTCTCTACTGAACACTCCATTGGTGAGTTGACTTATATGAACCAGACTGTCATCTTTAACATGAGAAAGAATATCTGCCTCGTATGGTTAGCATAAGGATTAAACAAAATTATACATTTAAAAATGTCGACTCTTACTTGCCACACTGTAAACAGTCAAATACGACACTCCTTGTTTTTGTTATTGTTGGTATTTTTCAGAACTTTGACTTGGGATCACTGGCTTTACTCAAACTAGTGACAACATGTTCTTCGATAATTCTCATGTACTTTGAGACCTGGCTTGGCAAATGTGAGAATAATAAAATTGGGAAAGAGTCATTTCAAAATAATTTAACTCTGCTGTCTTGAAGGAAGCGTTTGCTCTCTTTTTGTTTTGGTTTCATTTTCTGTCAAATGAAAATAGAATACTTACATCACAGTCAAAAGGCATGGATAGAAACAATTTTGATTTTCAAGATGTTTTGACAATGCAAACACTATTATTAAGAACTTAGTATATTTAAAGGAAAGTCTAACTCATTAGAAACAGATATCAGTACTCCCCAAAGTAGCATTATTTAAAATGTGATACTTATGAGGACTCATTAAGTGCAACTGTCCTAGACTCTGGAATCAGGCTGAGCTGCATTTGAATCCTGTAATTCTGGACAATTTCCTTAATATTGTTCACTGTCAGTTTCCTTACCTGCAAAAGCAGGGTAATAAAACCTAACTGGCAGATTTGTTGAAAGGATTAAATGAGGGCATGCCTGCACATATTAATGGTCAATGAATAACAATGAACAGTTTCATAATCTAATCAACATGGGAAGTAAACAATGACCTAATGAACACATGGACTGTGCCATGGGTTAGATTGTGATTTAGGCACAGGGAAATGATTTGAAAGTCATTCAACAGACATTTATTAGTACCATGCATCTGCTACCTATCAGAAGTTCTTCTAGACAGTCTGGTACAGTGAACCCAACAAAATTTCGTCCCTCCTGGAGTTTGCCTTCTACTGGATGCGAAAATGCATAAGAAAATGCATAAAATATGTTACAATTTCCTTGAAGAGTTGAGTTATAAAAACTTGGAACTTCAAAAAAATACTAGGAAAGAAGGAAAATTTAAATGAAGGTCCATAGCATCAAATGCAAAGCTGACCTAAAGGAGTAAATGATAAATTGCCAAGTGAATCTTACAAACATGTGTCTAAGAAGTGTTCCCGCAAAGAGATCACTTTATATACACTATATAAATAATAAGCAGATCTATGAAAAATGTTTCCCAAACTAACTACATTCTGCATTCAATCTGTGTTCTGAAAGATCATGAGCTGTGTTATGTTACTCATTTACCAAAAAAAAAGGATGGCTGCTTAAAGTACAAAGTCAGAAGTGAGTTCTTTTGGACACCTAATAAAAATCAACACTTTGCATCCTGTTATTCTGCTAGCTAATTAAAAATAATTCCAAACCTCTAAGAAGTAAGAGTTTCAGATTTTGAAATCAGGCTTAATAGCTGTAAGGTAAAACAAAAACCTTTGTTTGTGCAACTTGCTTTTACATAGAGGAAATTGAGAGCATATAGAGTCTAAGACTGCTTTGCTGACGTCAGCACACAGGGTTTCTTCTTGTCACTAAGTGAAAGCATATGATCAGGAAGAAGAGTTTTTTCCTAGGTATCTTTTGTGTAGCTTCCTCTCTTTGTCTATCATCTATAGTGATACAGCATTTAAAAGAAGTCAGCATGTGAGATGGGATCAGGACGAATTCTTTATTTCACATGAATGGAAAGCTGCTGTTCCAGTTAACTGTTTCACCTTGTTTTGACAAAATTGTCAAAACGCTTAACTCTTCCTTTTCCAGAACTTGTTTTGTGGAAACAGAGTGGTGACCAGCAAAGGAATTCCACTGAGGTTATTGAATACAGATCTGATTAAGCAAACTCAGTGTTATTTTGAGATAAGAAAATTGTGCAGAAATAAACAACTTGACATTTTACTTCCTTTTTACAGTGTAGTTCAGATGCAAACCACATGGGTTAGGTCTATTGATTTAGAAATATGAAACATGACAAATCGCTGTTTTTTTAAAACTTGAAACCAAAGAAATTATACACTTCCTGAGGAATTATATACTTGAACTCTTGTAGGTAACCCCTGGATCTTCAAAACCCATTTTCTAGCATTGACGGCTGCTGAAAGAGAGCTCAGCAAGTGTTTATTGGGTCAAAGTGTATAGTTCAAAGAAAACAGAACCAAACTGGCTTTTTTTTCCCGATAGTGTGAAATGATTTAATCAAGATAAGCCAGATTACTGTTAGGGAAAGCGTGTGTTGGGGAAGCCCTCTGTGAGTGTTAGAATAGAGGTAACGATTACAATGGTATAGAAAAGCAAGTGTCTTGAAAATAGGGTAATAGGGACAAATGTTATAACTGTCCTGCTCTCTCTTAAATACCGTGAGTACACAAAAAGAGATAGTTGGTGAATGGTTTGGAAAGAGTAAATGACAAAGAATAGAGTGTGGAAATGTCTGTCTTCCTGTGTTCACGTGAATCCTGAGAAGTAGGAAAGTAATTCTCTCACTGGAGAGTCCAAGGGATGGGGAGAACCAGGAAAGTTCCATCAGAAAGAAGACATCACAGGAACAAGCCCTGAAGACTTCCTACTTCTTCAGACACCACTGTGTGTGGAAAAACATTCCAAAGGATAGGATTTTAATGGCAGCGAGTGTTTTGAGATGGTATATGTTATCGATTAGCTTCTGATTGTCTTGTGCCAAGAGTGGCAAAGAGTAGACAATGCTCATTTTCGAGGAAGAGTAGGGGCTAGGGAAGAGGATTTGGGGACCAAGTCCAGCAAAAGCAATATTTCATGGCAAAGAAAGAGAGAAAGAAATAATACTTCATGACAGACCTACCTTGGAAACTCACACCAGCTTGCACTGACCTGAGCATCGCCAGCTGTATCCTTGGTCTTTCTATTTTTGTAATAGTTTTTGCTCTCACACACCCTAGAGTGGTTTTGTGGAGGGTTTTCTACTTGCTGTGCTCTCCTTTATATGCTCTTGACATTTCAAATGCTTTATCTAGTGCAAGGCTTCTCAATCTATAGACGTTTTAGACCAGAGAATTCTTTGTCATTGGAGGCCATGCTACATACTGCAGGATGTTCATCACCATCCCTGGCTTCTACCCATTAGATGCCAGTAGCACATCCCATGCCCAGAGTGCCCACCAGAATTATCTCCAGACATTGCCAGGTGGCCCATGGGGTGCAAAAATAACCCCTGGTGAGAGCCACTGATCTACTAGGTGCCTACTGTGTAGTCTGAAAAAGTTGATGCTGAAAATAAATGAGTAGCCAGAAATATTTTGTGAGAGGTTGCAGATTAGAAGAAAATCTACCCTGGCTATTTATTAATCATTAGTTAGTTGGTCTGAAATGGCACTTGGCATCATGTTTCAAAACTTATGATTTTTCCCTTCTTCTCAGTGCTTTGATGCATTTGTCTCTTTTTAGAAATCGAATTCTGTTTCTATCTATCTATCTATCTATCTATCTATCTATCTATCTATCTATCTATCATCTATCTATCACCTACTTATCTATCATCTCTCTCTCTCTCTCTCTCTCTCTCTCTCTCTTTCTCTATTTATCCATCCATCCATCCACCTACCTACTTAACATCTATATATGTATAAGCTTATTGCCTTGTAAAGTCATTCTTTGGAGTCAAAACATTTGGAACTTATGACTTTCTCAACCAGACCAGGCCAACAGTAGCTCAAAGAGGATGGCTCAGGAAAAGAGTGCAGATTCGGAACCTATGGTCTATAGAGGAAAAAACTCTCTATGAACACTAAGAGTTTTTGGCTCAAATACAACAGTAGAATCTAGTAGGCAAATAACCAACCTTAACAACTTGGGAGAGAAAGTTATAGCTGTTTTTCACCTATCTGATATGATTTCTGGGATGTTTTTAAATTCCTAAGTATTTAATGACACAGGAGGCAACAGTGATAGAATGGAAATTAAATAAGGCTACGAGTCAAATTATTAAGTCCAAGTTTCTGCCCTTCTAAATAGTTACCTAGAAAGGAAAATCTGAGATCCATATCATGAAAAGGGGCATTAGAATTACTTCATAGAAGGTTGCTGTACAGAAGAGGTAGCATAGATTGGAGGCAGAGATGTCTGAATGATAGAAAAGTGCTGTGAATACAATTTGGTGTTTATTTTAAAATATACAGTTTGCAGGTGATATTTTAAAGCAACTTTTAGTATTTCCTATAACAGTTTTCCAGGGCAAGCAGCTAAACAGACTTCAAGACTGCCACGCCTTGGGGGACACATGTGGGCCAGCAATATTGCAGATACATGGGATTTTCACAAATCAAATCATACTTTGTATACATTAGGGCAAATGGGTATGGAATGAATTATATAGATAATTATTTTGCAAAATTAAAAATTCCCCACCCCTTGTTTTTGGCAGTAGAAATAATCACCCTCTATTTAACCTGTTTTATGAATTTAGTTTTAATATTGAAAATACTTGAAGAAAATAAGTAATGCAAGTACCTTTAAATATTATATATTTTTTGACTGTAAAGAAAATCTAAACTACCTTTATCACCAACGTACCCCTGTCACCCCCACATCCAGGTCAAGTGTTCCGATTCAACTCACATAAAAAGTAATCCAGCCACCTCAGAGTTGAGCACTTAGCCCATTTTCCCAACCCAGGACAAGAGAATTTAAAAGAAACACTGGAACTGTACAACACAGTGAGCCTTAATGTAAACCATGGGCTAGAGTTAGTAGTACAATTATAAAAATGTGCTTTTATCAATTGTAACAAATGTACCTCACTAATGCAAGGTGTTAATGATGAGGTATTTGCGACCTCTATTTTATGCATGCTTTTTCTATAAACTTACAACTTCTCTAATGAAGTACTGAGCAATGGAAAGACAAAACATAACATTGTCATAACATAATAGGTTTGAGTGATATTATTATGACAAGGAGGAAATATATAAGTGATGTATATAATTTTGATCATAGATTTAAGACAACTTTTTGCATCTGATAAAAAGTTTCTAAAAAGGCAACTTTATGTTAGTTAAAGGACACAAGAGAAACAAATAAGAGTTTCTGCTGTAGGAACCTTACCTTGTGTTTCCTATAAGGTTAGGAAGAATGGAGAGTGGAAAATAAACACCAAAATATTTTCTTCTGAAATAACCTATATATAAAGGACAAGCGAAGGAAAGAGCAACTAATTATGTTTTTTTCTAGTTCCAATTCTCCTCATTTAATATGGAAAATAGTCCATTTTATAATATGCCATATGCTAACTTTACAATTATGGAGTAAATTCTATGGTAGTTGTTAATACACTCAACCAAGAGATCTAAATGAGTGTTGACATTACAACTTTAAAATTAAAAACTATCAAGTGGAAATAAAGCTAAAAAGCTTTCATGATAACATTAACCCATTTCTATTGTTCACTCCAAACTTCGGGGCTTTAAATTTTCGAACTTTGCATGTCATATCTTAAAATTTCTGGAAATATGCTTTCAAATGCTATCGTGGAATGTACCAGTATTTTACTTCTTTTAAAAATTGTGATCTTACTGTACATAAGCACAGAGTTTATCTTTTTTTCTGTAATGTTGTTGAAAAGAAGAGTAGGGGAAGGACAAGGAGAAAGAAATAGGAGATGTTTCCTTTAAAATGGAATATACTGTACTTTCTGGGGTGAAGTGTGTTTCCAGCCAATCCATCTTTAGGACACTTCATGGCTCAGGTCGTCCTGTTTCGGTTTTCTCAAGCCAAAAATCTAACACTTCACTTTACAGATGACCTCATTAATAGAGCAAATGACTTACTGGTACAAGGTATATTGCTCCCTGTTTCTATAGTATTGAGGATGAAATACTCCTGGTTGAGTTGCTCTGGAGTGTACTTTTAAAACTTCTTTTGGAATATCCTTATGTCTGATCTCCCAGGAATTCCCAAATTCTAAATCAAATGACAAACCTAAATAAAACTAAAGATAAAGACTGATTTTGAAGCTCATGCATGGGGCAGTTCCTCATTCTGTCTCTTGCTCTTTGTCTAATGGAAATGAAAGTACTTTTCCTGAGTTAGTTGTAAGAAATTCTACTAGGCTATTTCATCTAGGCTGGCTCTTACTTGTTTCCTTCCTTGCTTCATTTTGTTTATTTGGGAGAGATAACTCTCTCCCAACCCTCACCCCCTTTCTCATCATTTGGGGAATTTCATCGGGCTTAAAGGGCTTATATCTACTATGAATGAACAGAAGATAAAAAAGGTTGAAGAAGAATTAAGATTTTCTAGATTATTCTGCAAAGTTGGTTCTTCGTTGCTGTATGGAGAATTTGTTATATGTTTTTATTGTTTTTTCCTAATAGCAATGCTCTGACAAACAAATTCTCAACACTTTTTTTGTTTTCGTAGCAATTTTATTGAGATATATTCATATACCATACAATCCATCCAAAGGGTACATTCACTGGATTTTTGTATAATTACAGAATTTTGTGTAATCACAGAGCTCATCACCATAATCAAAATTACAGGATTTTCATTACTCCAAAAAGAAAAACTCCTTACTACTTAGCAGTTACCTTTCAATCCCTCTATCCAATCCCTGCCATATATATCTGCTAATCTAATTTCATTGCTATACATTTAGTTATATTTATATTTTATGTAAATTGAATCAAACAGTATGCAGTACTTTGTGGCTGGTTTCTGTCACTTATGGTAATTCTTTCTCTCCTTTTTACATCTGAAGAAAAATATTAATATATTACTATTCACTACAGTCTATAGTTTGCTTTAGTTCATTTTAGCTCAGCTACCACCCTATTATTAACATCTGGTAATATTAATGTCCTCTTGTTCTGATTAATTGACTAACATTCTTATATTTGTATTATTAACCACACCCATCATCTGCAAAAAGCTTCACTATGCTATACAATTCTATGTGCAATCCTTTAGCTTTTTCTTCTAGTGACATATACAACCCTAAACTTTCTCTTTCAACCACAATAATACCCCTCATTTTGGCACTGCTACTTGCATTCACTCTAATGTGCTATCATCACCTCTATCCAATTCCAAGCATTTACAATCAATCTTATTACCAATTCTGGTGACCAGTCTTCCAACTATTAACTCTATGACTTTGCTCATTATATTTTGCTCATATTAGAAAGATTGTACAAAATATTTGTTCTTTTGTGTCTGGCTTGTTTTCACATAATGTCCTCAAGGTTAATCCATCACAACTTCATTTCTTCTTACAGCTGAATAATATGCCATTGTATATATATATACCACATTTTATTTATCCATTAATCTGTGGATGGATAGCTGGGTTGTTTCCATCTTTTGGCAATTGTGAGTAACATCGCTATGAGCGTCATTGTGCAAATAGCTGTTCAGTTCTTCTGAGTATATACCTAGGAGTGTGATTGCTTGATTGTATGGCAATTCTATATTTAATTTTCCAAAGAACCTCCAGTCTTCCACAGTGGCTGCACCAATCTACACTCCCATCAACAGTGAATAAGCATTGCTTTTTCTCTACAACCTCTCCAACACTCATAGTTTTCTATTTTGTTTTGTTTTGTTTTGTTATTTTGTAGTGACCATTCTAAAAGGGGTGAAACAACATCTTGTAATTTGATCAGCATTTCCCTAGTAGCTGGGTGTGTTGAGCATCTTTTTGTGTACTTTTTTTTGCCATTTTTATTTCCTCTTTGGAAAAATGTCTAGTCATATCTTTTGTCCATTTTCAATTGGGTCATTTTTCTTTTTATCATTAAGCTGTCGGATCTCTTTATATATCATGGATATTAAACCCTTACTGGAGATGTGGTTTCCAAATATTTTCTCCCATTGGGTAGGGTACCTTTTTACCTTCCTGACAAAGTCCTTTGAAATGCAAAAGCATTTAATTTTTTTTTCTTAATCATTTTATTTTAATGGTCTTTCTTTTTTTTAAATTAATTTTTTATTTATTTTTTATATATCTATATACATTTTTAGGATACATTGATTACACAAATGTTACACAGAGATTCCAGGAGTACCCATATGCCACCCCCCCACCCCTCCCACAACCCCCCACATGCACATCCCTAAGTGTGGCATAACGCCTCTAATAGTTACACACATTTTGGGGCTTTGCCAT
>PVKH010010893.1:0-18026 GCA_004027955.1 Chaetophractus vellerosus | reverse complement strand
GTGTAGGGTCTAAGGACTGAAGGATTTACTCGTTGCTCCGGCTCTCCCCTCAGCGTTTAGGTGCCCCTCAACTCCTGCACCCACAGGGTTCTCTGGCCCCTTCCCCAGTGGCACTTTGGTGTGGCTTGTTACCTGGTGCTTGTTACCTGGTGGGGGCTGTGGGTGGTCTGCTTACCTGGTGCAGCCTCAGACTTAGGTCTTGGGGGTGGGGCCTTCTCAGCATCCCTGGCCTCCTCCCTCTTCCTGACCCTGAGTGGTTGTCTTAGGGTGGAGAGTCTTTGTCTCAACCCCTTCCCCCCTTCTTGAGGTCTCAGATTTCTACTTGGTACCTGTTCAAAATGCCCAAGGGAGAAAATCAATTGCATTCTGTAGGACATAATTTGCATTGCTTTAGACAGGGATTATTTGCATTACTATCAGTTTTGCATAACTTACGAATTTGTAAAATAGCCTAATAAAAGGCAAACAAAAGAAGAAATAGCTCCGATGGGGGAGCTACTCAGGACACCCAAGGAGTTCACCAGGAGCTGTTTTGAAATTTGGTTTAAACTTTAGCTGATTTCATCTCGCTTGCTGGAGTGGAGCCTGGCTCTTCCTCCCAAGCTCTGATATAGGTGAGAAGGTTTGAGCCTCCGGTTCTCTCTCTTTGGAAGACTCAAGGCAAGTTATAAATGTGTAGGTTATGCATCATTTTCTCCTGGAAAGTGTGGGAGTAACCTTCTTGGCAGGTTTCTACAATCTAAGCAGATGTGAGGGGAAAAAAAAATTGTTAAACCTTTTGACTCTCATGCTTGGCTACATGCACAGCTGGCTTTGTTATGGAGGACATGTGGAGAGCAAAGGGGAGGGGGCTGTGTCTCTATTGTGTCGGAGCATGCAAAGAGAGGCAGCAGTAGTAGGAAAAACTCACCTGGGGACAGCTGTCAGCAGCCAGACGGAATCTGCAACTACGGTAAGGAGTGACCCGCAAGCCCTCTGCTCATATTGGAGGGTCCATAATTCATGCATCTCCTTTCTTTGGTAGAGCACTTTTATTATTACTATTCACCTCCATAGAAAGACCAGTCAAAAATATTTTTAATAATTGCCAGTGGATTGGGACAGGCCTTTATAGCAATTGAATATTCTTACTGTATTCATTCAGGACAAAATAATAAAGTCAGTTGTATTTTAAGGAATAAAAGTATTGAATAGAAATAAATGGAGTGAAGTGATGATAACACCTACATTTGTATTGTACTTTAGTTTTTCATTTTCAACAAGATTACACAATTAATATTACCACAGGGGCCGGCTCGATAGCCCAGTGGATAGGGCACCGGCATACCACATGGGAGGCCCCGGGTTTGGTTCCCGGGGACCTCTCCTAGCGGGCAGACCGCCTTGAGAATGGCAAGCCGCCATGGGCGGGTCAGAGCCGCCGTGGGCAGGGCAAAAAGCTGCCACGGACAGGGCAAAAGCCGCCACGGGCAGGGCAGGTCGCCTGCGAATGGAGCGCAGCCAGCCACCTGCAAACTGAAAGCTGGCCGTGAACGGAAGCAGAAGCCGCCCACAAGCGGGGAAAGCCGCGCCTGCGCAGTGACCACTCTCGGCGCATCTCCGCAGCAGGGGGGGAAGGGGAGATATGTAATAAAATAAATAAATCTTTAAAAAAATATATTACCATGATAGAAGTACATGAAATGGTTGCAATTTGATTTATTAATTATAGCCAGTTTTTACTTTGGGTTTATTTGTATAATCCACCCTAAGTCCTCTTTTGCAAGTGGGCAGGTTAGCACTATCAAAACCTGTGTTATTCTTCAGTTACAGTTACAGAGAAAATTGGACACCGAATGCTTATTAAGCTCCTTCAAGATTGCACTTCTGTAAGTGGTAGACAAGATAGAACTCGAGATACCGTCTCATCCTCCTGCTTTTTAAGATTACAGAACCTTACACTTTGTATTAAAGAAAACATTTTATAATGGATCTAGGTCACTTGCAGAAGAAAATTTCACATTCCCCTGTGTGTTTGTTTACTTTAATTCAAGATAAAATATGTCACTTTCGTAACATGAGGATACTACTTCTGGATAAATCTTTTGTGTTTGGTAAGAATTATTTGGGCTATGGTCTCCAATTCTCCACTCTACAGCATATATCTACTCAGGATTTCATCTCAAGTTTTTAGGTTTTGTCCCCTACTTGGGAAATGCAATCCCATTCAGTTTGGCTTATTTCCATTACTTTTTGCTCAGGTTATTAATTTACATTTCCTTCACGGATGTTTTGAGCCTGTAATAATTACCTCAGTGTTGTTTAAAGTCATTACCTTGGTTTTGCTTTATCATTGCATTATCATGCAGATGTAGATGTACAGGGAATTTGGAAGAGAGAAGATAGAAAGACGGGAAGCTGAGAAACTCCTTTACAGACCTTCACAGAGGCTTCTGGAAAGTTCTGGAAGACCCCACCAAGCTGGTCATGTTGGGGCACATGAAACTCTTACACCGAGGGTCCCATCTTGATGCTGTGTCTTCACAGAACAAAGTGGTGGGAAACACTCTCTTTCAGGGAAGCCAGTCAAAATAAGCACCCAGTGGGCAGACTAGAGGTCTCCAAGGATTTGCTTTTGTACTACATCACTCACTTCCTCTTCTTGTTCTCTGTCAGGATGTGGTTGAAGATGATGCATCTTCCCCCAGGAAGCATTTGTCTACCTCAAGTCCCCATTTATGGGTGTTTTGTCTGAGGAACTGGTAATATCTTAAACCAAGTAAGACGCTGCTCCTGGGTCCCTCTTTTGCCTGATTATATTCTCTTCATTACATAGATTTTTGGAAAGTTCAAAATCAAAGATGGATTTTATTAGTTTGTTTTATTTATTATTTTATTTGCTGTGTAACAAATCACTACACACTTAGAACAACGCATTTGTTAGCTCACAATTCTGTAGGTCACGGGTCCATCTTGGCGTGGCTGGGTTTTCTGTTCAATGTTGAACTGAAAACGCTGATATGGTTGAGTTCTTGTCTGGAGGCTCTGGGGGAAGAAGTTGCTTCTAAGCTTGTTTTTGTTGTTGGCAGGATTCAGTTCCTTATGGTTGTAGGGTCCCCCTTCTCTTTCTGGGGGACAGATCTGAGATCCTAGAGTCCACACACATTCCTTGGCAGGTGGCCCCTCCATTTCAAGCCAGCAATGATGCATCAAATCACTCTTCTGCTTTGACTCTCTGACTTCCTCTTCTGATACCTGGGAACTCTCTACTTTTGAAGAGCTCATGAGATTAGGTGAGGCCCACCTCACTGGATAATCTCCTTATCTAAGGTCAACTGTGCCAATGATCATAACCTAATCTGGGATATAAATTCCAGTGAGGGACAGACTATCTCAGGGACTATCCTAGAATTTTACCTACCACAGTCATTTAGCAAATTTACAGACCATTAGAGCTTTCAAACTTGCTTCTAATTTATATATTATCATTTATTTACTCTTGTCACAAAAATATTTCATCTACTTTTTCTTTTCCTTAATAATTCCTGTTACAAAACATTGTATATTAATTGATTCTATTTTTCAAATACACAAAAACACATATAAATAAAATTCTTTCAGAAAACCAAATCTCATCCTACTTATGGTTAAAATCCCCGAATTTTCACTGGCTTTTTTAAACTACAAAATTCTCTCTCTCATTCTTTTCTGTCTCTTTCTTCCACATTTTATTATATCTTGCTTTTCCAAATAAATTATATTACTGCTTGTAATGGTTTGGCATTTTTATGTAATTATGAATTCCAAAAATATAAATTGAATCATGCTTGTAAACTGATCTGTTCATCTGGGCATGATTGGGTTATGATTAGGGCGTTAACTGGGCCACATTGGTAGGGTGTTGAGCTCCGCCCCTCAGTGGGTGTGGTCTCAAGTATAAAAGGCAAGGCAAAAGGCAGAGGGAGCAGATTTGAGAAGCTGATTTGAGAAGCAGTTCTGATGTTGGCGAGAACGCCCCAGGAGTAGAAAAGTGAGCCTGGAGAGAAACGCAGCCCCGGGAACCCAAGAAGCCTGAACCCTGGCAAACGTCGGCAGCTGTCTTGCTCCAACACGTGACAATGGACTTTGGTGAGGGAAGAACTTATGCTTTGTGGCCTGGTAACTGTAAGCATCTACTCCAAATAAATGCCCTTTATAAAGGCCAACCAATTATTGGTGTGATGGCTAGGCTAATGTGTCAACTCGGCCAGGTAATTGTGTCCAGGTATTAGGTCCAGCAAGCACTGGGCTAATTGTAATACAAGAGCATTTATGGACTTGGATCACCAGTGAGTTTACTGCATGGATGGCTGATTACATCTGCATCAATCAGGGAAATTGGATCAAGAATGGATGACGCTTTTATCCATTCAGTTGAATGCCATAAAAGGGAACTGATTTCAACATTCAGAGAGAATTTCCCAGCTCGTTGTTTGACAGCCAACTTCTCCCAGAAACTCATCAAGGACCCTTCATCGGTCTTTCAATGGAGCCCCTGGCTTGCAGCCTGCCTGCGGAACCTGGACTTGTGAATCCCCACGGTCATGTGAGAGACTCTTATAAAATCTTATATTATTGACAGATATCTCCTGTTGATTCTGTTTCCCGAGAGAACCCTGACTAAAACAATTGGTATATTGCGAAGGCACCCCTTTGGCTGACTAATACACTGCTATTTTCCCATGTCAAGAAATTTTCTCCACAAACATGATTTTTAACGGGTGCATGGGTGTTATAAAACAGGCTAAATGTTCAAAAATAAGTAAGTTTGATTTGTGATATACCTATGAGCTAAAGTCTCAGCTTTTCATGTTGTATATAACTCAATGAACTACTTTACATGACTTATTTTGGTGGGAGGGGATACAAGATTTTATGTATATATATATATATATATATATATATATATATATAAGTGTATTTAAATCAACCTCCTCTTCCAATGAAAATTCTCTCCAGGAGAGTTCTGGCCAATGGTCAAGCAAGAAACATTTTTATGTGTCCCTTGTTACCTTTGAAGTGTCTTAATTAGTAACATATTTTTTTTCAAGTTTTCCTAAAAATTGACTTTCTGTAACTTTAACATACAGCTCACTTTCCTACATTTTAGAGATCATTAGTGAAATACATTTATTTTTTTCATACAATTTTATATATTTGAAGAGCACTCTTTGATTATAATTATTCCCTTAAACCTTTTTTCATTCTCAAGGAAACAAACTCAATTTTGTCAGCCTTTCCTCACTGAGCCCAAGTGAATGCTTTCTTGTTTGTTAACTTCCATCTTAGCTGTGTCTAAAGCTGTAACCCTCACCCCATACCCAGCCACACCAGGTTGACCACAAACATCTACAATTTATGATATACAGCAAAATAACGGTGGAGGTAACATCGATGATAAATCTTGCCTTTGCTTACACACACTGCTAATCCATGGCTCATCTAATTGGGGCCTATTTTTCACTTGAAAAGTAGTGTTAAATAGCAAGCTTTAATTCCCTATCCAGGGAAGAGGATGTGGCTCAAGCGATTGAGCTCCTGCCTACCACATGGGAGGTCCTGGGTTCAGTTCCCGGTGCCTCCTGGAGAAGACAAGCTGGTGCAGTGGGCAGGTGCAGGGAGCTGACACAGCAAGATGATGCAACAAAAGAGACACAAAGAGGAAAGACAATGAGAGACACAACAAAGCAGGGAGCTGAAGTGGCTCAGGTGATTGAGCCACCTCTCTTCTCCTGGGAGGTTTTGGGTTTTGTTCCCAGTGCTTCCTAAAGAGAAGAGGAGCAGACACAGAGAGAACACAGCAAATGGACACAGAGAACAGACAACGACCATAAACAACGAGGGGTGGGGGGTAAAGAAATAAAATAAATCTTTAAGGAAAAATTCCCTATCTAGTATTTCCCAAAATACGTCCCATGGAACAGGTTTTCCTGAGAAATGCTCAGGAAATAAAAGTTTATGAAAATAAAATGCCCAGGTCCAACAAGTTGGAGAAATCCTACATCATCCCATTATCTTACAGAGACCTGCAATGTACCTTTTAAACGTGCTGATGTGTCTAATGGTGAAAAGTCCATTCCCCTTGTTTAATACACTGGTTCCCAGATTCAGTAGCCTGCAGACCCATCTAATCATACACTCTGTAAAAAGTCAAAGGAACTCATTTCAATATTGAAACGAGTATATGGGACTTTCCCTTTAGCTGGGCAAATTTTGACCTTCCTTGCTTATACTTGGTTCCAACTTTTAATTTAAAAAAAAATCAACTTTATTGCTACATGTGATAAAGCATAGAATTCATCCAAGGTATCAATGGTATTTGCTGTAATCACATAGCTGTGCATTCATCACTTCAATCATTATTATTTTCAGGAGGTACCAAGGATTGAATGCGGGACCTCTTACTTGGAAAGCAGGTGCTCAACCATTGAGCTACATCGCTCCCCCCAACCTTTAATTTTGATGTTTATTTTTCATATTTTTATGTAAGTTCTACAAAACTTGTAGTTAAGTCCTCCATAACAAAATATGCATTGCATATTTTGGTTAAACTCATGTTGACACCAATTAGCTACAACTGTTTGGGCAATGGGCAGTGATTAATATCAACTTTGCTAGCCATAATTTATGACACTTTTCCAGTCTTTAATTTTAAGACAAATCATTGACCAACCTCAGTTTTCTTTCACTTCCTCCACTTTTGGTGAGAGCTCCAGGGTCATCTCACCATGTCTGTAATGATTTCAGTTACTGTGAGATGGAATCTGCTTTGGCCGGTAGAACTGCTCCTTTTTAAATTGGCTTCGTTCTCACGTACTTCTTCCATCTTGCACTTCAATACCATTTTATCAATGTTTGTTCTCCTATTTGCAGTCTGAAGATGTATCTCTTTTTAGAATGGAATGGAAGCAAAGTAGGAGACAAGTATTTCTACTTTGTAAATAGCCTATAGAAAGTAGTTCTACTCCTTACTTTTTATCATCTTACTCACAACTCTGTGTTTTCCAAATCATCAAGAATAAACAAATAAACCTTGCCTTATTTGGGACTAAAATTTCCTAAATTATTCTTAAAGTTGCTTTGTGTTCTCTAGTATTTGCTTCAGATGCTCCTTTTTATTTTCAACTATAAACTATATGTAAATAATATATGTGAAAAAAGCTAGGGCTATCTTGGGATACAGTAAGTAGTTTCTAAATTTGCGCACAGCTCAGGCAGAACAGAAGGAGTGAGCAGAAGTCTTTACAAAATGTTCCCCTCTCATAGAGCATTTTGACTCCAGCACTCTCCAGGGACAAGGGAGCAGCTAATACACACACAATGCATATGGAAATATGCATACATACATATTCAATTAGCCAATCTATCACCTTCTCTGCTCTAGCATCTTTCCATGTCCTCATAGTTGCTTGTCTTCCTTTACTCCACCCAACACTGCTCCTCACCCCTCTGTAACTTGAAGTTCTGTTATCAGGGAACCTTCTCTTGTCTAAAGACATTTTGGTTGAAATCAGTTTGCATCAGTAAGCTCCCAGGTGCTAGGAGGTACAAGGTGCTTACCCTGGAACTTGGATTCTACCTGGCCCCGTCCTGGTGGAGGTGGGGAGGGGGTACAGAGAGGGTTTGTAGAAGACAACAGGAAACCAAATTCTGGCCAGAAGCGATTACTTCCTCCTCTCAATCGGAAAGGAGCTCAGCTCTTTATCTGTGCTTCTCTCCGTCCCTATGTTATTTAAATAAAGGGAGTGGCTTTAAGCTCCCTGAAGGCAAGGACTCTGCAGGATTTATCTTTCTACTCCCTGACATCCTGGGAATGTATCCTGTGCAGTTTATGGCCTCAACTATATAGCATTTTTTGGCCTTTTTTAGAACAATAAAATGGACAGCAGACATGGAACGAGTCTTTTTCTGAATTGGAACCTGTCTTAAACCCTTCCATGCTCTCGGGCTATGGGAACCCTGACTGAGCGAACGTTCACACCGGGTTTCTCGGTTACTTGTATCTCTGCTCTTCTGGAGTCAAGTCGTCAAGGAAGGCCGGCCTTCGAGGAGCACGGTAATAATGCAGGCCGAGCCCTTGGATTTACAGAGGAAGAAACCAAGACACCCGGCGATTATGGGGCTCACCCAGAGGCATTCATTGGCAAAGGCAGGACTCAGCTTTGGGTATTTCTTCTCAAGATGCAGGCCCATGTTCCTTGGAAAAAACCTTGGACGGTGTATGAGTCAGGGTTCTACAGAGAAACAGACCTGAAAGGATATATATTAAGAAATTTATTCTAGGAACTGGTTCACATGACACTGGGGATTGGCAAGTCTGAATTTCGTAGGGCAGGCCACAAGCTAGAAACTGATGAGGGTGAATTCCCCAGGAGATGCAGATGTAAAGCCAGCTATGAAATACCCTCACAGTAACAAATAGGCCAGTGCTTGCTTGACCGAACAGATGGACACCATAACTTTGCCAAATGAACGCAGAGCAAACCCTACAAAGAGCTCATGGTGAAACCGTGACCTTCACGCTCTCTGGGTTTCCTTCTATTTTTTTAGAGAGTACCTAATTTTATTAACTCAGGTACTCTCTTAAGGAACATTTCCTGAAATGTTGTTGCTTCTGCCATTTGCTGGCTATCTCGTACGGGTGATTTTCAGATTTGCTTGGCATAGGAACAATCGTTCTACCTACATAATTTTTAAAACATCTGAGTTACTCCTTTCCAAAACTTACTTAAAATACAAGCTGATTAAATATTACATATCTAACTGCAGATGAAGAAAATATAAATAAATCAAAGTAATACATTTTAGTTCCACTATATAAAATGAATGCAGGCCAAATATATTTTAAAAACTCTACATTTCAGATAATTAAGAAGAAAGAAAATCCTCAGAGCAAGTCCCTTCAAAGACAATCACTATTGACATGTTGTTGAATTTCATCCCACAATTTTTCCAAGTATATCTTTATGTATTGTGATCATAGTTATTTCAAATTTTACTTTGCTTTTAAGATTTAATATAGTTTAATACATTTTCCTAATTTGTATACACGTTTACTTATTATTTTTGATATGCAATAATCCATTAGATACATATAATGTGATTATTATTTAAACATTCACCAAGAGTAATATTTAAATTATTAACCACTTTTCACTACTATTGACTTGCTTTGCCTTCATATATCAAATGTAACATAACTACAAATGACAACTCACAATCATTTTCCTTAAAGGCTCTGGATTTGTTTTTAAATCATCTTATGGCATTTGTCATAAAAAAAAAAACAAAAAAAAACACCGAAAACCAAAACAAAGAAACCCTGGGAATAAACTATTTTTCCTGAATATATATGATTCTTCCCCTTCCCATGTAATTCTTGGCAAGATCTTTTAGTCACCAAACTCAATTATTTTCTCAGCTTGGGAAAGTTTCCTCTACAATTTCTTTGACAATTTCCTCCACTGTATTGGTCTTTGATTCTCTTTAAGATCCAACTATTTGTAGTTTAGAATAAAGTTCTACAGGACATTTTAGCCTCAAAAATTTAATCAGTTATTTCATTATTATTATTTTTAATCATGCCCTTTTCCTTTGCGTTCATGTCCAACATCTCAAATTCTCTTCCATATTATTGAGCGGACTTCTTAAAGTTTGACACTTGCTTTTTATAAGATGGCAAAACAGATCTTGCTAGTGCATTTTTGAATTCCACAAAATATTCTGGTGTCTCAGCCTGTTCTTTACCCATCAAAGCCTACGCCCTCCTTGCCTGTTACTTTTTTCTACAGAAGCAATGTAATTCTCTATGTAATAACACAGCGTACACATTTTCAGGTGTCTTCTCTCTTTTTTTCACTCACTCCATCCATTCAGGTAGAATGCTTTCCTTCATCCCTCTTCCATCTGCTTGCCATCCTTCCCTAAGGCTATGGAATTTGGTTTTGGTCCCTGGGATATTCTTCTCCCCCAACCATCCACGCCTCTCTCTGCTTTTCCGCTTGCCTCCCACTGAAGAGCCATTCGGAACTACCTGCCGTTTCAGGAGGACACCCGGGCCCCTCTCACCTGAGACTTTGACACATCAGGCTTGCTGCCCGGCTCATTCCCATCAAATACCCCTCCATGGCTATTCTCATCCTTTACTTTTCAATTCATGTGTCACCCTCCCCAAAGGCTTCTCTATTTTTCTACGGGGTGGTCACAGATGAACGTCTTAGGGAGCTCCCCGAATTCTTTTCTGAGCACTCTCTACTTTTCCTACCATAATTCCATAAGTATTTTTTAACTTAATATTAGGAACTTATATACATGCAAAAGTTCCCATTTTAACCATTTTCAATTGTACAACTCAATAGTATTAATTACCTTCACAATATTGTGCTACCATCACCCCCAACTTATCCTCAGCTCGTTCAGAAACTCCGCACACGTTAAGCAAAACTTTCTCTTACCCTTCCCACCCGCCCCCAGCCCCTGGTGACCTGTAATCTACTCTCTGTCTTTAAGAAATCTGCCACTTCCAGGAATTTCATAGAAGTGAGATCATGCAATCTTTCTGTGCCTGGATTGCTTTGCTCCAGATGTCTTCACGTTTCATCCATGCTGAAGCAAGCATCAGTACCTCTTCATGTTTATGGCTGAATCGTATTCCCTTGTGTGCATACATCGAGTGTTGTTTGACCGTCATCGGGTAATGGACATTCAGTTTGCCTCCACCGTTTCGCTGTTGTGAATAGTCCTGCTCTAAACATTGGTATATAGCTATTCATGTCTCTGTTTCCATTATTTCGGGTATAAACCAAGAAGTGGGACTCCCAGGTCTAAACATAAGGGCTAAAACTGTAAGCATCCTACAGGAAAGCATAGGGGGAACCTTCATAAATTTGGATTTGGTAGTGATATCTTAGGTAAGACACCAAAAACAGAAAAACAAAAGGAAAAGTAGACAAAAGGGACTTTATCAAAATTAAACTCTTTTGTACAACAAAGGTCAGTACAAGACAATCTATGAAATGGGAGGAAATAATTGCTCACTACACATCTGATCAGGGCTTAATATCCAGAATAAAGAGCTGCTACAATTCAACAAAAAGACAATTTACTCAATTTAAAAATGGGCAAAGGACTTGAGCAGACCATAGAAGATGAGCAAATGGACAATAAGCACATGAAAAGATGCCGTTATATTTTAAGCTGTACACAGGCAGGAGCAAAATCTGTTGTGCTCACCTGCCTGTTTTCATAGAATAGTACATGATCTCAGGGAATACTAAACAACAATGACTGCATCTATCTCTTGCACGTATTAATTATTCACTAACGGCATCCTTGAGTGAGGTCAGATCTTGAGTGTGGTGAGATCTATAAAAGACTAATGTTTGCAGAAAGGGTACAAAGATTCAAGTCCAATCACTGAGAGGTTTTCTTTCAAAATCCAATTACAGAAGCACCTTACATCACTTCTGAGAATAGTTTTGAAGCAACTCAGCCTCTTCCAACTGAGCTTCCCGGTAAAGCAAGGGAAGGAAGGAGGAGGTACCCCTTTTTCCTGAGCCCTCCATGGACATCAGAAGCTTTTGCTACTGTCCACATCAGGCTTCTCGAATGCTTTGTAAACTAGATGTGGAGAGTCCCATTTGGAAAATGAGAAAACCTGAAAATTTAGAAAGACTGGGGAAGTAGGACCAGGATTCCATCCCTCTTTTCCAAGGCTGACTGAGTCTCCCCCGCTGGTTTCATTAAATTTGAAAGCCCAGACTTTGCACTCCCATGGAAAGCTTGAGCTCGCCTCTTTTGAGGACCTCTAAACTCTTCTCCACTGTGAGATCTGTGCTTCTACCCCTCACTCCCCCAGGTCTATCACCCTCCCGTTTGCTCATGGTCTGAAGACTATGCATAATTTTGACATTAGTAGTGTGGAAGGTGAGGTCCATGCAAGGTCAAGGAAATTCCACTCTCCTTCTTCCACCATGACCGAGGATAACACCCTTGGCGAAGTGTGTTCTTCTGCGCGGACTCATCAGCTCACTCCCATTATCACCATCACCTCTGTTTTAGTTCCCCCGGCAGCTACAACAAGGTACCGCAAATTGGCTGGCTGGAAACAGAAGTTGTCTCGCCGATCTGGACGCCAGAATCTTAACTGAAGGAGTCGGCGGGGCCACGCCGAAACCTCTGGGGAGGTATCTGTTCCATGCCCCTCTCCTGGCTTCCGTGGGCAGATGCCCAGCAATCCTTGGTGTTTCTTGGTTGGAGGCAGCATATCTCCATGCTCCGACTCCACCACTCGGCCATCTTCTCTCTGTCTCTGTTTCCTCTCCCCTTTTAGCAAGGACACCTGTCACTTTGGTTTAAGAGTCCACCCTATTCCAGAGTGACCTCATCTTAATTTAATTCCATTAGCTACAACCCCATTTCCAAATGAGGTCACATTCAAAGATACCAGGGACTAGGATTTAAACATGTCTTTTTGAGCGACACAATTCAACCCGTAACAAACTTAACCTCTAAGAATTACATGTGCAAAGTTAGAAGCTCTTTAGTCTGCCATTAAATTCCACATAGTAACAGAATTCAGTGTGCAGAGTTTTGGAAGCTGGAGCCAACATGTGAAACTCAGACTCGCTGAGCTCCACCACTGATTTCCAACATCACCTACAACTACTTATTGTGAAGTTCAGTTTTCCACCTGGAAATTATCTGGCTTGCCAAGCTCGCCATTCTGGTGAGCATGAAATAAATCAAGGCATGTGAAAGTTAGTTAAGAACATTATTAAAATAAAAGGGGTCATTTAACAGAATACTAGTTTGGATAATACATGGAAAAAAGGGAGCAGCAGAGCAACCTCTAAGGAAATTTTCAAAGAATTTTAAAACACATAATGTTGAAAAAGTGTATTGGGATAAATTTACCATTTAAAAGTCTAATGGTGATGGCTGGGGGTTTTCATCATTCTTTCCTTTCTTCCTTTTTTCCTTCTTTCTTGTTTATTTATTTATTTATTTATTTTTTTACCAGGAGGTCCCAGGGATCGAACCCAGGTCCCTCCATATGGGAGACGGATGCCCAACCATTTGAGCCACATCCGCCCCCATCTTGTTTATTTTATAAACTTCCTAAATATATTCCACATATGAGAAAGATGTAATGAGAATCATGTAATTGGATTTTCATTGTTATATTGCTTTTTGTCCACTTAGATGTTTGAGAATAAGGGCTTCAATGTAGTTTTAAAATGTTATTGGCTCTTGATAACATTTGAGCAATATGTAAAGTCCATTAAATAAATTAAAACATCCCAGTCAGATAGAAACATAGATATTTGGTAAGTCTCATTCCAAATATCTCTGTATATGTTTGTGTATATTAAAAACATACACACACATATAATTTTAAAAATATAGATCATCCTATATGTCATGTATATGTATGTGCATGTATTTATATATGTGTGTAAATTTGTGTATATGTGTATTTATATATAGTATTCTGTATTTATGTAAACATATTATTGTATATCTATTATATACATGCAGATATAACTTTCAATGTATAATATAAGTGAAACATTGTGTAAAGCCTTGACATTTAATTTTGATTAAAATAAACACTATTAAGATGCTTATCTGCAGAAACATTAAAACTAAACCTAAACAGCCTGATATTTGTTAAAGATCCAAAGCAGAGAGAGAGAAGAGAGACAGGAAATCTCATTTATGGCATAAACCAAAACGCTTAAAACTAAAGCGGTAGTTTGCAACCTTTCAAATGGCTCTTTCAATACAGCCGTCTGACACAACCCAAGATACTTTAGAAACCATGGGTAACTGGTAATAATAGATTTGGGTGGGCTCAGTAGCTGGAAGGAAAGGAGGAAAATGGGAAACTGTGTTGGGAGCATAGCACCCCCAAGATTGTGGCCTACTTCTTCAGTTGAAGGTCACTGTCCAAAAGGAAATGTTCTTTTGTCTAGCAATTTTAATGCTCGCAGCACCAAACATCTGTGCTTTCCGTAATGATTTCCTCCTTTACGTGGGCTGATGGTGTGTGTCTTAATTTTCCTTATTTATACAGTAATGTGCTTTATCGCAGGGGACATGATTTACAATTCTCTGAATCAATTAGAGCATCTAGCATTAAACGTCTTCAATAAATAAAATTCGATGAACAAGACAAGGCTGTTGGGTATTCTAGCTTTAGGAGAAATGATACGCTGAAGATATTTGGTGTTCTTGGATATAACTGTCCTCTCAAAAAACACAGTAATGCCAACCCCAAAATGTACTTTTCCATGCCTTGAGATTTTAGTTAAATGCATATGGAGTAAATCATAAGCTCTCATCCAGTAGAGGAATATTATGTCACAAATAAGATCACTATTTTTTTTTGGATGCTCCTTAAATTTTGCACTGCAGTTCCATCTCCTTTACTTAATCAAAAGATAGAAAACATCTATTGTGAACTTGAGTGCTTTTCTTCTGGAACTTGCTACTCACGGTGCAATCCCAGAAACGAAACTGGCCATGACTTTGGTCACACTTTATCCTACGTGTGGGGTCGACCCTAGCACATGGAGTCAACCAGAGGGAAGACAAGGCTTCCAGATGTAAGACTAGTGGAGAATTGGTACACTGCTCAAGCACTCAGGCACTCCTTGTGGAAATGCTTTCTTCTAGACATCAGCTGAGTTTGATGCCCATGTACTCTACCCCCATCCACCATTTCTCCTCCTTCCTCGTTTCATCTTGGCCTTCTCACCAGACTCTCTCATTTCTTATGCTTTCAGGGGAAATTTACTGACTGGCAATGCAAGGTTTGGCCAGACTCTCAAATTTAGTGTAAAATTCCCCAAAGGCTTGCTTCATTATTCCAATTCTTTCCCAATAAGCCAGAAAGGTCTACAGATAAACTCAATCTGCTAAATATGATCCCTTGACTGTGTAGTAAAGGAAATATTCACCAAGCAAACACCAAAGCACCTACAAAAGTTTAGCACAGTATCCATTAGTAGCATGCAAAGTACCAGAAATCATTTGGTTTTTATAAAGGGTACTTATTTGGGGTAGAAACTCACTGTCACAAGGCCCTGAAGAGTCCAACTCAAGGTACCATAAGAGATCCTTTCTCACCCAGAGTCTGTTGCCACGTGTAGAAGCAAGATGGCGGGCGATGTCCCCGAGGGTTCAGTTTTCCTCCTCCTCCCAAGGCTCAATGGTCCCAGAGTCTTCCAATCTCAGCTGCAGGCTTGGACAAGTCTAGCCTCTCTCCCGGGGCTTGATCCTCTCTGGGCTCAGCTGCTCTGCTCTCTCCACAAAGCCAGCTATAAACTGTCAGGTGAACAGCTCTTCTCTCTTCCCGGGGCCTCTGCCATGTGTAATGAGCCTTCTCTCTCTCCTCACGTATCTGCTTCTCTGTGTACTTACTTCCTGGGCTCCAGATTCAACATTCCAACTGTCTCTTCTGCAATGAGGCCCAATCAAAGCTTTAATCCTAATTTAATCAAGTAAAAGTGGACCCTCTGAATCCAATACAATCTAATATGCCCAGTTTACAAACATAATCCAATATCTATTTTTGGAATTCTTAAATAATGCTAAACTGCTACAGGCAGCTTACAATATTCTTTCTTTTTTCATTTTTACACATTTGGCATAGTTGTACAACACTGGTTCAAGAAAATATTCACAGGAAACCACACCAGCAAGAGGACATACAATTCCTTACGAGTTATCTTTCCTGTCACTCAGACCCGAGATTCATTCCACTACACAAAAAGGGGTAATTGAGACTTGGGTCAGGAACCTGAACTTCTGATTACACTATTTTTAGTGCGACCAGAAGCTTATTAAAAAATAATTTGTTTATACATTCATTCTACAAGAATTTATTGATATTTCTATTCAAAGATGATTGAGTAAAGACACTCTTATCTATTCTCTTTCCCTGAAATCTACCACGAAAAAGTGATAGAATGAAAAATAAAAAAAAAATGCTGTCTTCAATGATACAAGAATATTGCTACAGACCCAATCACAAAGAATCATGCCTTCCAATGTAACATGGAACCTGAGTCAAGAAAAGAATGATGGGGTTCAATCTAGGTCTTCTCATTGTTGGAGAAAGACACATAGGAATGCTAAGTGCACACTAAAGTTTTTGTGGATAATGGGGCATCAGGTTGCTACTTACGAATATTTCAGGAAAATAAAAATAGTTCTTCATTCTTTGTACCAGACTTAGAACTTTCTGTGTTTGTGATTGTCTAAAAAATTAAGGGGAGCGGATGTAGCTCAAGTGGTTGAGTGCCTGCTTCTTCCCGGGTTGTATCCCCGATACCACTTAAAAAATAAAAAATAAAGGAATGATACCTTAAAAAAAATGAGGGAAAGGTTTATGAGCTTCTTCTTTGGAGACTTCTGGAAATTGCCTGGATCTACTGGATTTATTTCTTTGCCTGGGAACTCACTGCCTCTATGGTGGATTGGGGGAACCCGCTTTGATGAACAGCAAAAGGAGGAGAAGATAAAATCATATATCTGTGAACAACCATCTCATTCGTCCCTGAGTTCATCTGGGCTCCCTCCAGGAAGGTTGAGGGGTAGTGCCATCCTCAAATACAGCTCTGCAATTTTGTCCTGGGTGATGGAACACAATTGTTGAAGGACCCTTGGTTCCTGTCCTGTGGGTGGCCAGCTGCAGAATCAGGCCTCAAGACCGTGGACTATCTAAATGGTTAGACTTTGTGCATCTCAAGCTGGCGGCCCACCTGCCAGCCTCCCACAGAGCAGTGGAGGGTTGACGTTCCTTCTTCTACAGAATCCATGGCTCTTGTTCTTTCATTTCTTTCTGGAGCTTTTCCAGCTTGCCTATTGTTTCATCTTCTTCTATTCTCTTCTCTTTTCTGCCTTGAGCATTTGAGAGACCACCATTTCTTTCTTTGCTTTCATGATGATCCAGAGAATCACATTTTAATGTTACTCTAGAAATACTATCCAGGGCAATAAAGAGGAGAACGAGATAAAATATAGACCAAATATAAAGGAGGAGGTGGAAGAATCATTCTTAACAGAAGGGATGGTTTTATAACTAAAACCCAAGGGAATCAACCAGAGAAAAAGAGCAGAAATGTTAAAAACAGTCCAGTAAATTGGTTACAAAACTGGCACACAAATTCACTAGCTTCCCCACACAAGAGTAATAAACTGCTAGAGAATAAACTGACAGGGAAATAACTCATTTATATTACCAGATAAGCAAACAAACAGAGTACCTAGAAATTAGTTTAACAGGCAATGTATAATGCATATTCATAGAAAATGTCGAAACACTTGACGTATATTAAATAAGAATTAAATAAGTGGAAAAGCACGATTTTTCCCCTTGGCGAGGAAGTCTCGGTATTGTAAAAATGTCAATCTCCCTAAATTAATTTGTAAGTATAAGGCAATCTCAATAAAATTGCCAACAGAATTTCTTGGAGAATTAAAAAAGCTGATTTTGCGTAAAGAGGAAAGCTACATTTATTAAAGCTACTTAGCCCTGGTGCTGGCAACTATGCAGAGAGCAATTGACAGGACAGAGTCCATAGAGTGACACAAACAGACAAATTCAGCATTTGATAAAGGAAGCATCCAAAGTCAGTGAGGAACAGATAGCACAGTTAGCCAGTGGTTGTAGGATAAGGATCTGGCCATCTGAGGGTTAAATATTTATGTGCACGTATAATACAAGTATGTGGACATAAGCATATCTGCATGCATTCATGCATGTAAATACAACTATGTATTATTCTATAGTAAGAATACACATATATGTACTATATATTCATACATATTATATGAATAGTCATGTGATGTAGATATACAACTCCATCCACCCATCCATCCATCCTTCCTTCCATCTATCCATCATCCACCTATATCTATCTATCCATCCATCCATCTACATCTATCTATCCACTTATCTATCTATCATCTATCTCTATCTATCTAATTATCTATCTATC